>JBBFKN010000011.1:17551679-17816740 GCA_039654755.1 Calcarius lapponicus
TCCAGATTTACTTTGCTCATGTCCACCTGTATCAAAGAGCCAGCAGAAACACACATTTTTTCCTGAATTCTTTCACTGAAGACTGAATTTTGTGCTGCTTCACAATTACCTCAGCCTAGTTTTGTTTCAAACCACTTTGCTGCTGTTCAGCAGGTTACAGTTTGATCAAAGCACACCTTTGGATACCCTTTTATTTTCCCTAATATAGACTTCCCTCTCCTGAGCAGCTAAAATTAAAACCTGGAGGTGATAACAGAAGTCAAAACATAGTTTCTAGCAAACCCTAATAAAGTACTAGCAGAAGCAGAGAGAGGGGAAAAAAAACAAAGTGAAACTTGTATTGTGTATGGTTTATTGGCCACTCCCAAGTAAATGATGAAATGAAATGAAATGAAACGAAATGAAATGAAACTGAGTGATAAAGCAAGTCTTGATCCAGGCTCACCACTCCCCCTGTCCACCAGACCCCAGCAATTTGGGGGGTTCCATTTAAGGGTACTTAGAACACCAAATTAACCAGTATTTGCTGGGAAGCTGACTTCTTTTGAAGCTGCATGTTACACAAAAGCCTGCTGGTGATATTTAATACATCAACCAGATCATTCATATCATTGCTACACCTGATGTCCAAGGGGACATCCCAAATACCCTCCAGGATGGTTTTAGGGAAGACATTCCTCACATTCCTCTGTTCCACCTGATACCCAGTGAAAACTGACTGGTGGCTTTGGCTCCCTATTCCCCCACCCCACTTACCTTCTTTTCTAAGCATTCTGCAAACTTCAACTGCTTCAACAGCTTCTTCTGCTTGTTGCTGAAGCGATTGTCCTGCTCTGCACTGGTTCCCTGCAGCACAGCAAACAACAGTTTCAGCTGCAGGGCCTTGCCCCACCTCCAAGGATTATTTTCCCACATGTCTGCACAGTGCACCAGTGAAACCAATCTGCAAGGCTGCTTTTTGGTCAATTATTCCTTTCCAGGTGCTTTTCAATTGGAGCTCTCACCAAGTGCTGAGGATTTGGGGTGGGCAGCTCCTGAGCCCCACAGTGACACCTCAATCATATCCCCCCTGGCACTGCCCACAAATTCAAGTATTAGCAGCATCAAACTGCCAGGAAAAGGCTTTATTAATTCCTTAATAAAAGAAATAAAGTGGTTTTCCTCTGTCCAGGAACAAAAACGTCCTGTTTGCTTACAGTGACACCCCTGAAACCTTTGGGCAGCTTCCCTGAGGCAAAGAGAAGTACAAAGAATGCATTTTATTGATCCTGCTCTGTTAAAAGTTCACCAGCTGGCTCCAATTCCATGCACAGGAGCTGTAGGTTAATTCACTATGGAGGGAAAGGCCTGGAGTCCAGTTCTGGAAAATTTCCTGGCAGAGCTTAAACAGAACGAGGCAGGATTAGAGGAGATGCAGGGCTGCAGCCAGGTCCTGATGGGCTGCTCAGGACTGAGGACAAACCCACAGCTGGGGAAGTTTATTCTGGAAAGCACTGATGGAAACCAGGGAATTTTATACAGGTAATTCTCAATGGAAGAACAGGGCTCAGTACAAGCAAAAACAGAAATTGTCAAGGAATTCAATTATAATAAAGAAGAGAAAATCCCAAATCCTGAGTTCACTTTGGTCAGAAAGCACCTGGAATTAGCAACGTAACACGTTGCAAAGTCATCAGTCACTGAAAGGGAACAATCCACTGACAATTCCCAGCTGCTACTCCAGAACATGGGAATCCAAAAGTCTGACTGTGGCACAGGTACTGGCAGGATTAAAACTCTTTACAATACTTGCAGTCTGCAGTGTGGCTTACAAAACAACCCACAACACTTGCCAGTTCACTCAACAACTCAATGTCCTTTTGGGGGTTTTTTAAAATTATTTCACAACCCAGAAGGGAAATGGAAAGGAAGTTTCTTGTTGCTAACACGTGGCAGGCAGCAAAGGGAACCAAACAGGACAGAGCAAGGGGGGTACAGGAGTTTAAAGACAGACAAAACAACTTTGCACTGAAACTTCACAGAAATGTGAAGAACTGACAGAATTATAAATAGGAGGCTGCTTGGTATGAGGAATCCAAATTGCTGCTCTGCTGCATTTCTGTCATTTCACATTTGGTTCCTCCTGAATCTAGAATAAAACCAGAACAGTCCACAGCCCCATTTCTGTGCCACGCTGCTTTGGTTTTTATAAAATGCCACCTTCCACAGGCCAACTTAAAAGAATATTAGATTTCTAATCCAGAGTTTTCAGCCCCAGTAATCCTGCTGTCAATCAATTGTAAACCTTTTAGCAACTGCATTAGAACAAGTGCAGAATTAATCTGCAATTATTTCTCTCAAGTTAGTCCATGAACACAGAACTGAACTAAGGGAGGGGTTATGTGTGCTGCCTTGCTTTGAAAGCATCCTAGCAGCAGGAAATGAAAATAATAGAGGCTGAACAAATGAATGAACCTTGAAATTTAGATTGGTTCTCAAAAATTATCACGGAAACCTGCCAGATAAGGTCATTTCAATTAATGGAGGAAAAAGAAGAAAAGAAATAGACCCTGCGTAGGTTTCATGGTCTCTGCAGAAAATGCAGCACAGCTTTAATACCAAAGAAACTCAAAGATTAAAAATAAAATACCAACGTACGAATGCAGCCTAACTTCCCTTTCCTATGAATACACTTAAAAACCTCTTAAAAAATCTCAATAAAAACAGGGGCAGGGTTGTTTATTTGCTTTGACCGCGGCCACTAAAGAGCGTGGACAGCGCAAACCCGGGCCGGCCCCTCAGAGCCCTTCGGCCGCTCTCCCCCCGCGCCCGGGGGGCGGCAGCGGTGACACGGCCCCGCGTGGGTCGGGACCTCCGGGGCCGAGGCCGCTCCGGGCCCCGGGAGGAGCCCGGCCGGGGAGCGCAGCGCCGGGGGCACCCGCGGAGCTTCCCCCCGTGTCGAGTCCAGCCCGGAGCCGCTCGATCCCCGCGCTGCCGCCCGGGCCGCGCCGCCGCGGCCTCTTCCCGCCGCCATTTTCTCCGCGGCGAGGAGCCTGCGCAGGGCGGGGGCGGGGGGGCACGGCGGCGCCGCGCGGGGCAGCGCGGCTCCAGCGCGGGCCTGCGGCGGGGCCGGGCGGTGCCCCCGTGCCCCGGCGGGGCCGCCGCGCCGCCCGCCCGCCTGCCCTCAGGGCCCCCCGGGCCGGCACTTACGCGGAAGAACCCGGCGTCCATCTTGGCTCCTCCGCCTCCTCCGGGCCGCGGCGCGCGCTGCCGTCCCGGCGTGCACCGCGCGCCCCCTCAGCCGTGCCGGGGGTGTGGGGGGGGAAGGCGGGAGGGGCGCGAGGGGGTGGGCGGGGCTAGGCACGCGCAGCGCAGGGTTCCCTTGCGCAGCCTGCTGATTGGCCGAGCGCCGGCGCGCGCGCGGGAGCCGGGCCAATGAGAGAGCGCGGCTGCTCCGGCGCGCGCGCGAGGGTGAGCGCGTCAGTGAGTCGCGCTCTCGCGAGATGTTGGCCCCCGCAGCTCTTGCTGATGTCGGTGTCTCGCGAGATCTCCGGTGCCCTCACGGCCGCGTCTCCCTCAGGGATGGCGGCGGGGCCGGTCCAGGTCGTGAGGGCGCAGCCGCCTCAGCCCCCGGCAGCGACCCCTCGGCAATGCCCCTCGGCTCCTTCCCGGAATAACAGAGGTCCCTGGGCGCAAGGCAGGGCTCTGAAGAGGTCACAGAAGAGTTGGGGTTGAAGGGGGCCTCTGGCGATGTCGCAGCCCAGCCCCTGCCCAGGCAGGGTCAGCAGGTGGCGCAGGGACACGTCCAGGTGGGTTTGGGATGTCCCCACACAGGGAGACTCCAGCCCTCCCTGGGCAGCTGTTCCAGGGCTCTGCCACCCTCATGGAATGAAGTTCTTCCTCACGTTGAGGTGGAACTCGTTGTGTTTTATTTTATGGCCAATGCTCCTCGTCCTGTCCCTGAACAGAGCCTGGCACCATCCTCTGACACCCTTGGGGTATTTTATGGCTTTATGGGATGCCCGCTCAGCCTTCCCTCCTCCAGAATAACCAGGCACACCTCCTGCAGTCTCTCCTCATCAGGGAGATGCTCCAGAACCCAGATCATCTTTGTGGTCTCCACTGGACCCCCTCCAGCAGCTCCCTACATTTCTGGTCCTGAGAAGTCAGGAGCTCTCCAGCCCATCCCACTCCGGACAAACTGGTGTGACTGGTGTAGGTCACTGCTCTCTGTGGCTCCTCCTGGGCTGAATTACAGACGCATTTTTGGGAAATAAATTGGTTATGGGGCTCAGGAATAAAACCCAAGGGAAATGATCATATTTTATCTGCTCAGATTTGTAATAATCTGAATCTTGCACGGCCAAACTTGGGACGGTGCTTGACTCAGTTGCTCAACAGCCCTAGCACTGTGGATGAGGGAGTTTAGTAAAGGTGGCAGCTGAAGCTGGAATTGCTTTATGTTTTTGCTGAGAAACAGGATTCGGAGCCCGTGGGAAGGCAGGAGGACACTAGGTGGAGCTCCATGCGCTCTGCTGGGACGAGCAGGATGGAAATCAGGGGGGAGAGCTGAGTTTTGGGGTCAGGACTTACCCAGCAGTGAAAAATTAAACATTTTACCAGAGTCTCTGAATCAGTGAAATTCCAGCTGGAGGATCTGACCTGCTGAAGATCCTGTAGAACTCTCAGGAGGCAAAAACCAACCCTTGATCCTTGCAAGGCAGGGCCAGCTGAGGGGGAGCATTCCCAGAATCTGGGTGTTTGGAAGTGGAACCTGGGGGCCAAATCAGGACAGGCTGGATCAGCCCTGAGGCAGCTGATGTTACCAGGGCAGGGAGAGTGTGGGATTGTTCCTGGAAAGCTCAAATCCACAGCAAATGGCACAGAGCAGGGATTTTTGTTCCTGGAGAAGGTGTTTTGCTTGCTCAGCGCGAGCTCTGGGTTGTGGGGCCTCCCAGGAGGTGCCAATGTGATGCAGATTTTGGTGGTGTTTGAATTTTTCAGCTGGAGCAATGCTGGTGTGGCCCCAGCAGCCAATTCTGCTGCCAGCAATAGTAATTCTGTGAAACTGGAGCTGCTTGCAGTAGTTCTGCTTACTCTGCTTGTGAACTGTGCTGGCTTGAAATGAAGCAAATGGAAAGTAAACAAAATGTGCTACAAGTAGGTCTGGCTAGGGATGTTTAAAAAAAACAACAGTAAGATGGGCTTATCTTCCCCAAAAATCTTGATTTTGATCCCATGGAACTGCTCAGAGAACATCCAGAGATAGAAACAGAAAATCAGCTCCTTTATATTTTTTTGGAAAAAAGAATTAGATGTGCATCTGCTGTGCCTTTTGAATTCTTAAATCAATCCTCCCTGCCACAAAAAATAAGGTAAAGAACCAGGACAGGAGAAATATTCACAAGGTGATTCAGAAACTTCACAAACAGCTGTCTCAATATTTGGTTTGGAATCCAAACCGTGCTCCAGTTTCAGCCAAAAACCAATATTGCAAAGTAATTGAATTTAGTTTCTGCACAATAAAAATTACCAGTTAGTTAAACTGACCTGCTCAAGAGATCCAAGCTTATTGGAAAAAAATACGAAATACAAAGTCTCAGACAATCTGGCAGTCAGTGTCTGACAATGGTGCTCTGTGTTCCCAGCCCGTGGGCTCTGAGTGTCCCTGGGAATTCCTTTGTGCCACTGCTGCACACCCACAGCCCTCACACTCACAAAACAGCCTCCCTTTGGGGTGGTTTAGAGAATAAAAAATGGCTAAAAATAGTTGGGCAGCACCAGAGAACAAAGCCTTGCAGGGTGAGTGGCACACTGGGGCTGCACTGAGCCTCCCCTGCTTTGCCCAAGCTGGTTTTTTCTATTTCCTTGCTTATTTTTTTCAGTTCAAGAACTCAGATTTTGTGTAAGACAGAGCATTCTGACACAGCTCCAGCCATCAACCTGGACTGAGAGTGAAACCCCCCAGACACTGAGTTCCTTCAGAAACTGAGAGTTACAGAGTTTATAGAAACAGTTAAAAATACTTGAAAATAAGAAGTAATTTTTTCTTTTCCTCAACCTGTACATATGTGAGATTAGAAACATGAAATAGGAGTGAAGATAAATACAATGTTGATGCCTCCTGTACTACCCATCAGGTATAAAATAATCCACAAACCTCTTCCATATAACTGGTAACAAACTCAGGTCCAAGCTGAGTTTGGGGCATGTCCAGGCTTCTCCTCCAGTTCATCAGCAGAACAGAGGGGGTGCAGAGTCTCTGAGGAAGCAAAAGCTCCACAAAACCTGGGTATCTTCTCCTCCTGCTTTCTCCAGACCCAGAGGAGGCCTCGCTGCCATCCTGATGATTCCTAGGCCTCCACCTGTTATTTCAGTCACAGCAGAAGTGTCCAGAGCTCTGGTTTTTCCTCCCAAAGCAGGAAAGCAGGGTTTGTGTCACTTTACAGCTGGCTTCTGCCCCCAGTGCAGCTCTCAGAGCAGCCCCAGCTCCATGGGGTAACAATTCCATCTCTTTGCAGGGAGCTCCTGGTTACCTGCTCTGCAGGTGGATGTCCACGGGGATGAAGGTCACCGAGGGCTGCTGGGCCAGGCTGTGGCTGCTGTGCCCCACAGGAGGTGGCACTGCCAGCTTGGAGCCTTTGGGTTCCAGCTCCCGCCGCACTCGCATGCGCCTGGCAAAGGTAAAAGGGGGATTGGCACCTGGGCTGGGCTCCCCCAGGGGAAGTTTTGGGGAGGTTCCCACACAACCCAGTCAAACCAAGCCAGGATTTCATCCCCAAGATACCAAAAGTCCTCCCAGAGCATGTGAGCTCTGAGAAGTGAGGAATCAAGCCCTCCCTCTGGCAGCCTTGGTGCACACTCAGACCTTCCCTGCATCACCAGGAATCCCTAAAAACAGCTCCCACCATGCAGCCCCCATCAAGGAGCTCTTTGTGCTTCCTGAGATCCAAGCACAGAGCACTGACAGTGAGATTCAGTACACTGCAATCAGCACTTCAGTGCTTAGATTCTCCTGGAAATTCTCAGCAACAAGCCCTGAAGTGCTCTGTGAGCTGAGAGCAGGGACTTTGGTCCATCCTTGGTCACATACCTGTTGTATGTTTTCAGGATGAGCAGAACCACTGTGAAAATAATAATCACCCCCACCACGATGGCAGCAACTATTGCTCCAGAGCCTGGGAGAGAAGCAGGAAGGTAAAAAACCCATATTTACAAAGTTGTCACTGTAGTGTTTGAAGTTTGATAAGTTCAAAGTCCACTTAAAACCAAAAAAAGCCACCACCCCAGTCCTTTCCTTACTTTGGTAGAGATTGTGTTCTTGAGACTTTGTGGTCACATTCACTGAGAGCTGAGTGTTATTGGTCAGTGGCGTGGCCGTCGTCATCTTGAGTCGTCTGCAGAGGGGAAAGAGGAGTGAATTCCTAAAATCTCAACCCAAATCTCACAGTGCTAATTAGGCAACTGCCCACCAAAGGTTCACTGAACTGGAGTTCTTCATCTTTTCATTGTGGTGGAAACCTGGCCCTGCTGAAGGAATGGAAATTCAAAATTGGTACGATGGAAACTTTGGTACAATCTTGGGCAATTTGCCTCAAAATATCCCCTGGTCAGTGGTAATAGGATAAAATAAGATATAAACACAATAATGTATCTTAAGTGCTTTGTGATTTTAGATTATCACCTCTGGTTGAGATTCAGATCACTGAGCAAAAGGGTGTGAAGGATTTTGCATCCAGAATTCAGCAATGTCTTGAGGGAAGGGAAAAACTCATCACAGAAAGGTTTAAAAACTTCATTATAAAATAGAATTTAAAGGAGCTTCACTCATCTAACATGGAGAAGGAAAACCATTTAGCCCCTTCACTTGGAACTCCAAAAGTGTCAGGACAAACAGCAGTCCCTGAACAGGGATATTGCAACGTGGCTGTGGCAGGAGGTTGTGAGTTCAGCCCAGTGTCAGCTCAGGTCTGTTATTGGAGGTGGTTGAACTTCCAAGGGCACAGCTGAAAACATGCCTGTGTTTTGGTGGGTAAAACTGTGGATCTGGAAAGAGCAGCTGGGATGTTTGCTGGTTTTAAAAGGGTTTTCCAAGTGTCCCTGGAAACCTGAGCCATTAAAGGGCTCCTTCAGCCCGAGAGGGGTGTGAGCAGCACTTCAAAGAGCCCTCTGGAACCAGCTCAGCTCCCAGTCCCAGAGCTGAGACACTCCAACTGCCCCTTGAAAAGTAAATTCTTCTTCAGCACTGGATATGGAACTGAGTTTCCCACTTCAGATGCTGCTCAGTACAGCCAGGCAGGACTCTGGTGCTCCCCTGGGATATTGTGGCATGGTAACTTTAATTTTACACAGCATAAGATAAACAATAGTCAGAAATAATTCAGTGGAAATCAGTTGGTAATAAAAATTAATACCAATTAAAAACCTGCAGAGCAGGTCAGTGAGCAATGAGAGGGATCAGGAAGCAGCAGGAAGGGAAGTGGTTGGTGTCTGACTGGGATGCAGGATCAGAACAAGGGCCACTCTTCAAATACTCCAATCCTCTCAAGTTAAAAGTTTGGTTTTCTTCTTTTAATCTAAAACCAAAATAACTTTGCCACAAGCCTGTAACTGGGTCATTCTCCTGTGAGTGAATGATTCCTTTGTTTAGCCAAGGCCAAGTTAATTCAGCAACATGAGCATCAGCTGAAATATTTGTGTTTAGACTCTGCCCAGCCCTATTGTCCAGCACAGGGCTCACACACACCTCAGAGGGACCTGGGAGGCACCAGAGCTCAGGGACAGCTGTTCCTGTCTCCCCATCCATCCTCCTGTATGGAAAAAGGTTTAACCAGTGGCAGCAGAGGCTCAGGAGACTCTTCATGAAAAGCTGATCAAGTGTTCTGACTATGGGCATAATTCAGAAAAAGCCACTTCCAGCTCTCACCTTGTGGCTCCTGACTCGAGCACTGCAAATGCCAGACCTACAGAAGCCTTTTTTTCCTCCTCTGGCTACCAAAAATAAAAACTCCAAACAAATAAGGCTAAATATTTTAATATTAAGCCATGAAATATTCATCCTTCCTACCTTCCCTCTCAAACCACCTTGGGAATGGGGAGCTGTTTGTGCCTGAGTCACCCAGACCCAAAGAATTTTTATTGTTGTAGTGAAACCACCTGTTTATGAAAGGGATTAATTTATCCAGCAGGCTGCACCAATTGAGATGCAGTTTGACAACTGCAGCAGGTTGGGATTTTGCTGCTTTGTGAGCTGCAAGGTCTGTGTCTCCAGCCAGGGTGGAAGGTGCCAGTCCTGCTCTTGCCTGGAGTCCCAGCTCCATTCCTGCCCTGTGAATCAGCAGGTTACACCTGACAAAGCCTCTGCTGCAAGAAAGACCCAGAAAAGCCCAGCAAAATCCACGGGAACCTGATTTTCAGCCTGGATCCTACTCTGTTCAGAAAAACGTTTGGAAAACCAGGAGTGCTGGATAAAAGCCATTCAGCAGGGGAGAAGAAGTGGACTTTGATACAGCAATCACAGGACATTCTTTGTCCATGACACAGGGCTGCACTTCCCCCTGTGCACACACACCTGCCTGGGCTCTCAGAGCCTCTCATTCACTCTCACTCTCCACACTGCTGGTTATTTTTGCTTCCCCACATTATGGAGCTGGAAATGTTTCCATAAAGTTCAGCTTTGGGCACGTTTCCATTTCAAACACCTTGGCAGATACAGGGGATGGGTTGTTCTGGCCAGGGGGAGCAGTGCCCCCTTTTCCAAAGCCTCCCTGCTGCCCCTGCCCTGCTGGGCTGGGTTTGTTTGTGAGGAGATGGGGATCAGAGCTCACCTGTCAGCAGCACCTGGCAGTTACAGCAGAGGGGCCACAGGGAACAGAGGGGATTGTTTGAGGGTTTTCCAGGGTGGCTGGACTTGGAGAGGCAGCTCTCTGCCTGGTTAGGGGGACACAGATTCAGTGCTTTCACCTGGGAAAAGGTGGGGTTTGCATGGAGCTGTTCTGCCCTCACCTTCCCAGCACCCCGGGAACACCGCCAGGGACTGAGGCAAGCTGTGATTTCAGGGAGTAATGAAAACATAATGTCCTTCAGTGAGACCTGAACGTGCCTGGGTTTACCTTGAGAGGCTCCAAAAAGGGAGGAAGGAGGAAAGAAAAGCCCAAGTTGAAAGTGGCCTGAGGCAAACAACCCTCCCTGTGTGAGCCTGAGTGTCCCCATGTCAGGGCAGCACCTTTACATAAGCGTTTCCTCAGGTTCTGGCATGAGCTGCTGCTAAAACACACATTAAAAGCAGTTCATTGCCTTGCCAAGACAGAGACAGGGGCACAAACTGCAGGCAGCTCTGGGCAGTAGCACCAACTAAAAACCCCTCAGTAATTTTACCTGCCTGGCTTAGATCATGAGAGGCACCAAAACCCCTCAGCTCCCACAGGTGACAAGAAGTGACAACAGGACCCCCCAAAGGAACACCCTCATTTCTAAAGCCATGCCTGGAAATATAAACTTGATTGACTTCTGTCACTGACTCATCCAGAGCAGTGTCTGAACCAGACTGTGAACTGCACATTGCCCAGTTAGGTTTTCTTTAAAGCCAGCAATTAAAGGGTCACATAAAAAGGAGGGAGAGGGGCTTTTAATGCAGGCAGCACAAGGGGGAATGGCTTCCCACTGCCAGAGGCAGGGTCAGATTGGATATTGGGAAAAACTTCTTCCTTGTGAGGGTGGGCAGGCCCTGGCACAGGTGCCCAGAGCAGCTGGGGCTGCCCCTGGATCCCTGGCAGTGCCCAAGGCCAGGTTGGACACTGGGGCTTGGAGCAGCCTGGGACAGTGGGAGGTGTCCCTGCCATGGCAGG
Source organism: Calcarius lapponicus (assembly GCA_039654755.1). Taxonomy (NCBI): domain Eukaryota; kingdom Metazoa; phylum Chordata; class Aves; order Passeriformes; family Fringillidae; genus Calcarius; species Calcarius lapponicus. The sequence goes on from JBBFKN010000011.1 coordinate 17,562,506, forward strand.
GGTGGCACTGGAGGGGCTTTAAGGTCTTTTCAAACCCAACCTGTTCTGTGCTTCTATCTGTAAAGAATTCTGTACACAGGACAAAGGCTCCACATAGAAATGCAGCTCCTCTCACTGCTCACAGCAGCTCAGAGGCAGCCCCAGGATTTCTTGCCTGTTGTTGAATCAGTGAGGCACCTTCCCTGTGCAGAGCCCTGGAGACACCCACAGCAGCTGACACCTCACACTCGCAGCCTGTTCTCCACCAGAACCCCTTGGCAAACCCTCAGTGGCCCAGTCTGGCACCCACAGAGGGACAATAACTCTGTCAGACCCTGAGGTCACTGGTCTCTGCTCTGCCTTTGTCTCCTGGTTTGGAATCACTAAATCAACCCCTCCTGCCACCCAGCACAATGCATCCCATCAGTGAAAGCTGTTTACACAAAGTTACGCTTCCCTTAGCAAGGACTTCCTGGGGCATTAAATACATTAATTACCGGGAAAAACCAGAAATCACCATTTAAACCTGTCAGCAGCTTCAGTGTGTTCCCAACTAATGCAAGCAGTGTAGTTTTGTTCTGTGCTGGAGACACTCAGTGAACTGTAACACAATGCTCTGAGCTTTCGAGTTCTTTTCCTGTTAAATATTACTCTGCCAGCTCTTTCCAGCACGCTGCTCAGGAGATTGGAGGGAAAGAAGTATAGAACAAAAAAAACCCACCCAAAACCACAAACAAATAACCACCAACAAACCCATCTTTATAGTGCCAGGGTTGAATAAGTCGGGACAAGAGATTCAGCGTCCCCAGCGATGAAAGGACAGCGCCGGCGATGGAATGAGCTTTCAACAGCCGCGCGGGCTTCCCTTCCTGCGGGGGGGAAACCGTGCCAGAGCAGTCCCAGTGCCGTCCCTTACGGGCTCCCGATTGATGGAACAGAAAAACCTGCGAGGACATCTGCTCTCTATTTCCCTCTGGTTTGGAGGCACCGATAAAGAACTCGCGTTTCCCGTGGTACAGCCACGGTGCCTCGCACACAAACCCGGAGTAACCGCGCTCCCACCACCGCTTGGAACGGCGCGGAAAGGAACGGAGCTTTGGGGCAGAAAGGAAGAGACTTTTAGGGCAGAAAGTGACAGTTTTAGGGCAGAAAGGTTACAATGATCCCCATTCAGAGCGGTTCCTACAGCCGACCCTCAGCCGGCGCTACTCACGGAGGATGCTGCGGGCTCGGGGCTCCGGCGCTGCCGCAGCGGCTGCGGCTCCGTCCGCCCGCCGGGGCTGCGGGGCTGCCCCCGCCGCCGCTCCCGCCCCTTCCCCAGCGCGGAGCTGCCCAGCCCAGCCCAGCCCAGCCCAGCCCAGCCCAGCCGCTGCCGCGGGGAGCCCGGTGCCGCCGCGGCCGGAGGGAGCCCCGGCACAGCCCCGCCGCCGCAGGTGCCTCCCCGGGGCCGCCTCCCGGGCCCGTGCGGGGCTGCGGCTGCCCCCGATCCCGCCGGGCAGCGGCCGCGGGGATGGAGGAGTCTGGGATAAAGCCCCGTCCCACAGCGGGAGCTGCCAGGCTTTGGGAACAGCCCGGGTTCTGCGGCTCTTGCGTGCCCAAAGGTCTCCCAGGCACTTCGGGGCCCCCAAGCGCATCCAGCCCAGAGACAGAATGAGTGACTTTGTCCGCTCGTCAGTGGAATCAAAAGGATCAAACTGGAAAGGAATCCTCACCTTTAACTTGTACTTTGTTGGCTTTATCCTCCAGAGAAGTGTGATCGCAGTCCCTGTCTGGATTTTTCCTGTGGACATCACACTTTAGAAAGGGATCTGTTCCCTGCCCGGGCCTGATGCTGCTCCCGAGGGAAACCAGGAAACCACAGGAACAAGGCACAGCCCTCATTCAGGCTCCATTCCTGGTTTAGAGTTGTTGAGCTGCTGTGCAGGAGATGTTTCCCCCCATTCTCCATCTCAGCTGCCCCAGCTGCAGCCAGAGCCACATCAGCCACCTCTGAGAATGCAGCCTGAACCAGGAGAAAAGCTGCTCCCCACAGAATCCCACCTCCCTGTGGAAGGCAGCAACAGGGGCGTCCTGATGGTCCATAAACATTTCCAGTGGATTTCTTGGGAAGACCAGAGTCCAGATGGGATGAAAAATGAGGTCCTTCCTTACCTTGCAGCTCTCCCTTTCCTCCTCCAGAAACACTTATACCCTTAACACAGCTCATGCTTCACTTTGGTGTCCACCAGAGGCTGATTTCCACACAGAACCCACAGGACACAACCACAGAGGCTTTTCCACCAGAAACCAGAGTTTCCAGATCCAGTTATTTAGCAAATGTTTTGTACAGCTACAAAGACCCACATTAGTCACTTCCACCTCAATCCCACTGAAGCCCATGCAGCTCCTTAAAAGCAGGGACTGAAATCCCAGCAGGGATTACTCACCAATCATCTTTCCAAGGGAATAAATTTCCCTGGGTTGATTTCCTTACAATCACTGTCCCATCCTGCATAAACAAGCAGGTTAGGGGTGGGTTTTAGGGTGAGGTTAGGGGTGGTTTTTGGGGTGAGGTTAGGGGTGGGTTTTAGGGTGAGGTTAGGGGTGGGTTTTAGGGTGAGGTTAGGGGTGGTCTTTAGGGTGAGGTTAGGGGTGGGGTGAGGGCTGGTTCACCTGTCACCCTCCAGCAGTCCCCACTTTGCCCCTCAAGGCATCTGCTCCCCCTCACCCTCTTCTTGTCACCCTCAAGTTCCCCACTCTCAGCATCTCTGGGCCCCCCAGAGATGGAGGGGAGCCCCCCACTTGCTCCCTTCTGCCTCTCAGCTCCCCCATGCTCTGTGTCACCCTGCAGCCCCCTGTGACACCCTGCAGCCCACAGAGTTGTCCCTGCCTGTCTCACTTGGGTGCTGCCCTGCTGGGAGAGCTGCAGGGTCCTCCCAGGGTTCAGGCTCCTCCGTGCTGGGGAGGGACTCCCAGGTGGGCATTTGCTTTGCTGAGCCAACACCCTAACTTGTTTAATTGTGTCCATGCAGCTGAGGAACCCCACTGAGGTAGGAAAATGCTTGCAACAGTTGATTTTCCAGGGTTCCAGGAGTGGGAATCGCTCTCACAGTTGCTTTCACATTGATGTCCCCAGGAGGATCTAATCTTTCTGCTTTTCTTTCTGACTACCTCTTTGACTCTGGGAGCAATTCTTGTAAGTTGTCCCGAGGCACAAGGGCCACCATCTGTTTTTGAGGGAACACCTTGCCAGGCCCTGTCTCCACAGATGAGCCAGATTCCTCTAGGGAATCAAACTGGAAGTTTGTTGAAATGATCTGCCTGAGGTTCATCACACGTAAGAAGCTTGGTTTGGTTACACCAAGAAGTCACATTGCTATAGGCTGGGTGATATGGGGTAATGTTTAAATGAGAGCTGTCTTCTCCTAGGAAATGAAAGAAGTAACAGGTATCCACAGTTAATGAGCCTAGGATTTCCAGCTCTTGAAGGTCAGATTTATCAGCTGTAGAATTATCAATATGAGCCTGGTGTTTCTGGCTGGGAGTTGGAGGTACATGATGATCATCATGTGGCCAATATTTATCAGGAGTAACATTATCAAAACCTTCTGGGAAAGGTACTCCAACTAGACGGGTTGGAAAAGGTTTGTCAGGGCTTGTGTCAGATGGACAGATGGTATCAGAGCCTGCAGACCTGGCTAAAGCAACCCAGACATTCATCTTTGGCTGATTTACAGGTAAAGCTTCTGCTTGTGCTGCCTGTGCAGCTGCCTGTGCTGTTTGAGCTGTAAGAGCCCTTTCAGTTCTTTCTCCAAGAGTTTTTCCAAGTTCATCTGCCTGGATAATTGCCAGGACTCCCAGTTTTGTTACAGGCATCAATCATTTCAGGCACTGTGGGTTTTTCTTTTCCTTGGGCTTTGATAACTCTTTTACATTCTGCACTGGCATTATTTGCAATGTCCCGGATCATTATTGGATGAGCTATATCATCACCACACTGTCTTTCTGCTGCTTGGATTACCTGGTCCACAAATGTGGTAAATGGTTCAGACAACTCTTGGCTAATCAGATTATAGGCTTTTTCAAAACTTCCTGCAGGCTGGATTTGCAAAAAGGCTCTGTGAGCCATCTTTTTAATGTCATCTAACGCTGTTCTGGGTAAATCCACTTGATCATCATTCTGATCATCAGGAGGGTCAGCAGGCAGCTCAGACATGACAGGGAACCAAGGTCTGTGTCAGTACTTTGTCTATAAGTGGCTGTACCCCTGTAAGCTCTTTTCCATTTGAGTTCCCATAGCATATATTGTGAGTCTGTGAGAATTACACTGGCGAGGTTTCTACAGCCATTTGCTGTGAGTGTGTGTCCTTGTCCTTCCAGGGTACTTTCCAGCAGTTGCTTAAAAGATGTGGAGAAGATACCACTGTCCCTTATTGCTTTTCACAATTCTTTTATCTCATGGGATAGCCACCCATGTTCTGGGACCACCGGCTTGCTGGCTGAACAGCACAGGCATAGCTGGAGGATTTAGACTTTCTTCTTTGCAAATCTGGTGTCTGACTTCATGCCAGTCTCTTAGTTGAAAATTATCAAAATATTTTTGTGAGTTTTCTAATTTGGGATTAATGCTGGCGAATTTTCAGGGTTTAGTGTCTCTTTTTGGGTCGAGAAATCTGTCCCAGACACCGGGGGGACTCTGGAGCTATTTGGGAACAGTTCTTTTTCAAAATTCCTTTGCGTTGGGATCAAAGGGTTGGCATTGGCAGGGGCGAAATAATTCTCTGTCTGTCGTGTATTTATTAAAGCAGCTGTCATGTTCCAGCCTCCCCCTCCTCGCGGCACGGTTTGTGTGCACGGATGCGGCCGTGCGGGCGAATCGTGACACAAAGTAGTCCCTCTCGGTGCTAGGAGCGTGGAAGGGGAAAACGCGGAGGGATATCAGGGATTGGTTGTGCTGGGTCACGCGCTGCGGAGGGATCTCTCGGTGATGTGCCGGCTCCTCAGGTTCCGGCAGAGGGAGAGACGCGGAAGGATACATGCAAGGCGCTGCAATATTCTCCTGCTGTGCTGTCGTGTGCCGACCCGCCGGCGGCCGAAGCGGCGTGCCAGGGCACAGGGATGCCGGCTATGGCGGGACAGCGGCGTGCAGCGCCTCGGAACCGGGACCGGGCTGCGCCAAAGCCGCGGCGAAAGCAGCGGGGGGTGGCGGCGGAGCCGTGGGGATAGAGCTGCGCATGCGTGCAGCTGATCCCGGCAGCGGCGCTGTGGTTGGATGAGGCGGCGCGGAGCGATATCGCTGCTGCGGGGTGTAGCAACTGCGCATGCGGGGGATGCCTCACTAGGTCCGCATGGCGGGCAGGGGCGGGGAGCGCGGGAGGCGGCGGAGCTGCGGGAACGGGACACGGGGCCGCGGCTGCGGCCGTGCAAGGGAACCGCGGGCCGCCCGTGGTTGCAGGAGGCGGCGGGGGCCGCGCCATCCAGCAGCTCTGAAGCGGGAGGCTGCGGTGGGGCACGGCACGGCTCTGCCCGCCATGCAGCGGCGGCGGCAGGAGGGGGAAAACCCCCACGGGCGGCGGCAGGCACGGCAGAGGCCGCGGCCGCCGGTGCTGTACCCGCCGCGGCGCCGGCACGGGGGCTGGGCGGGCTGCGGCGCCCCGGTCGGAGCGCAAGCGGTGCCGTGCCGGGAGCGGGGATTGCGCCGAAACGCCGGCGGGGACGGGGTTGGCCGTGGGCGGCTGCCCCGCCGCGGGCCCGTGGGCGGCTCGGGGTGCGCTGCGCGCTGGAACGCCAGGGCGGGGGGGGCTTCCCGCGGCAGCGCGCACAGGGGGCGCTGGGGACGCAGCGCGGCCGCGCCGGGCGGGCTCGGCACCGCAGAGCCGGGAGCCGCGGGGGGCGGGACGCGGCCGCCACCGGCGCTGTGTCGGCAAAGGGGCGAGGGGGGAAGCGGCGGGGGCAGGAGGGGGCGGGGCCGCGGTGACGCCGTGGGCGGGCTCGGAGAGGCGGAACTGAGGGGCGGGGCCGCGAGCGGGGCGAACCCGGGGCTGGGAACCGCGGTGACCGGGACAGCGGAGACCGACGGCGCGGCAGGAGCGGTGGGAAGGGCCGGGGCCGGGGCGGCAGCGCTCAGCGAGACCGCGGGACCGGAGCCGTGCGGTCCGAGGCGGAGCTGGGGGCGGGTCCCGCTGGAGACTCGCGGCGGCGGGGGCGGAGTCACAGCGCGGGCGGGGCTGGGCGGGGCGGCTGCTGCGGCGTCCCCGCGCAGCGAACGGCTCCGGCAGCGCCCTGCGAGCTGGGAGCGGCTCCGCGGCAGCCACGGCCCGGTGGGAGACACAAATAAAGTGATTAAAAACAGCTGTGTCCAAAAAAATCTCTGGTTAAAACGATGTACGGCACTTTACGACAGTCGCGGTTAACGACCGTTTTACGACAGTGCCGATTTGCGGCGCCTTTTACGGCAGTCGCGCTTTACGGCACCTTTTGCGACAGTGCTGCGTTACGACCCCTTTTGCGACAGTGCTGCTTTACGGCACCTTTTGCGACAGTCGCGCTTTACGGCACCTTTTGCGACAGTGCTGCTTTACGGCACCTTTTACGACGGTCGCGCTTTACGACCCCTTTTACGACAGTCGCGCTTTACGGCACCTTTTACGACAGTTCTGCTTTACGGTACCTTTTACGACAGTGCTGCTTTACGGCACCTTTTTACGACAGTCGCGCTTTACGGCACCTTTTACGACAGTGCTGCTTTACGGCACCTTTTACGACAGTGCTGCTTTACGGCACCTTTTACGACAGTGCTGCTTTACGGCAGTTTTGCGACAGTCGCGCTTTACGGCACCTTTTACGACAGTGCTGCTTTACGGCACCTTTTACGACAGTGCTGCTTTACGACACCTTTTACGACAGTGCTGCTTTACTGCACCTTTTACGACAGTGCTGCTTTACGACGCCTTTTACGACAGCGCTGCTTTACGGCACCTTTTACGACAGTAGCGCTTTACGGCAGTTTTGCGACAGTCGCGCTTTGCGGCACCTTTTACGACAGTGCTGCTTTACGACGCCTTTTACGACAGTGCTGCTTTACGGCACCTTTTGCGACAGTCGCGCTTTACGGCAGTTTTACGACAGTCGCGCTTTACGACACTTCATTTTATGGCACTTTTACGGCACTTTACAGCACTTTACGGGTTTTATTTTGTTTTTCATTTATTTTAATTAATTTTATTTTTTTAAATTTTAAGTTATTTTTTATTTCATTTTTATTTTTAGTTTTTCTATTTTTCAAGCTTTTAATCTTATTTTATTTGGTGCTGCCCAGACCAGCTCAAGCTGGTGATTGTGGTGGTGTTTGAGGTTCCCCAGCATGAGGGAAGAGATGAGAATCTTGACTCTACCTTTCAGAAGGCTGATTTATTATTTTATTATCTCTATTATATTAAAAGAAAATGAGATATTAGAACTGTACTAAAACTCAGCAGAGAGGGAGGGTGGGACTTTCCCAAGGGTTTATCCCTCACCAGTCCTAAATTTGTAGCCCTTTACTACCAGCTAGAGGCACACACCAGGTTTATACACTGTTAAATGTATAAATAAATGTTTATACACTGTTACTATAAAGCTCTGCTGTCACCATCAGTGACCCAGTTTGCAGGCACCAACCCTCAGCTTATCCCATTAAAAGAGGACAAAAGGAGACTCTGGGATGCTCCAGAAAATCATGATGAAGTCAATGGACATCAAAGGATAAAACATAACTCTGAATTAACTCCAGGCTTACTACAGCATTACCAACCCCTAGGAAGTGACACAGCCTTACAAGGTGTGGAGTTGTTGTTATATTATTTGATTTCTACAGTCCCATATTGTTATTATTATATTTCTAGAGTCCCGTCCCTTCTCGATGATATTTCTCGCAGCAGTTCTTCACTGAGTACTCTGGCTTCTTCTCCATCTTGCAGCTTCTCACTCAGGGCTCTTCCAAGGCTCTCCCTGACTGGCCAGCCCAGCCCCCTTTTATCTCAGTTATCTTTACTAGCTACAGCTGGGCCTAATTAAGGACATCACAGCTGGAGCTTGTCAAGACCAACCGGAGCTTCCCAGGGCTCCTTCCACATACAGATGTTCAATACAGATATTACTAGGACTCCTACTATGTGGAGTCTCAGTGAATTTACCATGGAGCAGGTTTGGACTCCTCCTGGAACCGCTCTGCTGGTTAATCTGCAGTTTGCCTGCCCCTGGCAGGGCACAGCAGAGCCTGGAGTGCCTTAGTGAGATCCAAGAGGAAACAGATATCACAGCAGATATCAAAACCGGCTAAAAATTCATTGAGTTTGGAACTGAATTGTGAAATCAGGCCCTCCATACACCCACAGCCTCAGAAATAATTACCAGACCCCCCTGGGAGGGATGAAGGGAGCTGAGGTGAGCAGTCCCAGCAGGAGGGCACAGCTCAGCCTGGCTGCCCTCCCAGTCACTGCCCTGTGATCCCAACACAGAGCCACAGAGGACAGGAATTGGTTATTTTTATGTGTTTTATGTAAGAACAAACCAGACTGCCAGAGTGTCATTTCCCACTGCCTCACCCCCACGCTGCTGATGGTTGGAATGTGTTCCCTTCAGCAGGGGAATCAAACATTCCCTCTGCAAGCCTGAGCATGCCAAAGTGTTCCAGTACAGAGCCTGCTTCAGAGCAGGATTTTAACACATTAGGTAACATCCAAAACACAGTGTTTTCTACTTTCTAGGCCCTGCTCTTGTTTTACGGAGCAATCAGACCCTGTGACCCTCCCTGGAAGTGTGAGTGATGGCAGGGACAGCTGTGTCACACTCACTCACATCTCAGGGTCAGTACCTGCAGGAGGAGAAGTCTTTTATCTTGCTCTGCATTTTCTCCAAGGGGATGAAGCTTGGCTGGGGTCTCTTTCCAAACCAAGATCCTCTCCTAGCAAGTTTTACACTGAGAGTGGAGCAAATAAACAAAACCCAGTAAAATTCACAAACAAGCCTTCTGTTCTGGGCTCAAAAGTATCCCTAATCCAAACCCAGACGAAAATGGAAATTAAACCTTTCAGGGAATAAATGAAGCAATTGGGATTTTATGCACAGGGAACAAGGCAGAATGAGGAGCTGCAATCACAGGTTCTCAGTTATTATAGAACCAAAGTACTCCTATAACTCCAGAACACAAAGAAACACCACGTTTCAGCTGCTGCTCAAGGAGGACGTTTTAAAGGAATTTGGGGTATTTATTTATACAAAGTGCAAGCTCAGAAAGGGCTGAGTTGGTGCCTCTGTGCAAGCTTGCTGCTAAAAATAAAGCCCTCACCAGCAGGTCAGTGATTGGGAGAAACAGTTCTGGTGGGGGGCACTGAATCATGGCCTGGAGGAATAAAGCAAACTCCAGCTTCATTTGCCAAGGCAGGCTGTGCCCCTGGAGGGGAGCAGAATCACTTCTGATACTGATCAATGGCTTCATTAAAGCTTTGGAGCCTCTGTTTGGCTCCTCCTTCCCACCCAGGGACCCCAAATCCCTCTGGTAGGTCCCTGCCACCCCCATCCCTTGTGCCCATGAGGACATTCAAGCAGACAGCACCATCACAGATTTCAATATCCACCTTGTCCTGATGGAACACAGTCCAGATCCCAAGTGTGAATGGCACTGCATTGTTTTATTTGAAGTGTCTTTACACAATGGGAAGTGCTGGAATGTTGTTCCACATTTTACACATTTATACATCAACAACATCACACTTGATTCTCATTATAAAATTGTTTCTGAAGGTTTTCCACTTACTCCTACTTACAGCAACTTCTACACTGGGGTAGAAATGAAATAATTTAAAAAATAGAAACACCACAGAGAATCCAACCCAGACTTCTGGAATTTCAAAAATCCATAAGCCTGCTGGATAACACAGGTTTTTGTTGGGTTTTTTACCTTTGTTTTAATTCCATGGAACAGTGAGACAGTGAAGCTGGGCTTGGAGTGATTTCAATACCTGAAGAGATACATAAATACCTCACCTGTGATAGAAGGACAAACCCCATTTCCCTTCCTTTTCACTCTGTCCTATTCCTGTGTTTGGAGCAAAGACCTGCCTGCAGGATCCCACTTTGAAGCTGGTGGCAGGAGGGATCCTGAGCAGGCACAACAGAGTTAAAAACCTCCAAGTTCATGAGAATCCCTGCCCATTCCTTTTCCCCCTGTCAGTCAAGTGAAAACACTTCTGGAAGTTCAAGAAGCACATCAGATACAACTGAAACACACTGAAATGAACCTGAAAAATCTGAATTTCAGAATGATTTCTACACAGGAACATCAGCAGCCTGGTTTGTTCACAAATCATTTTATCTTTTTAAATAGAAAAAAAGAAGAATCTGTCTAGACTAAAAAAGTTTGGCTATAAAATAGCATAAAAGCACAGGAGCAGGTGTTGTTATACCAAGGCATATTTTCCTCCTACTAAAACACTTAACACAAGATCACAAAATCAAAGATCTGTATTCTAAAAGATGCATCCTGGTCTCAGAAGCAGCAGATGCTCTGTCAGACACACAGGAGGCCGCACAGAAAAAGTCTTCATGAAAAACAGCAAACAAGGGCTGAAACTGCATAAAAACTGGCTAAGCCAGGCAACTGATTGTCTTTGAAAATACAAAACAGACTGGAGAAGGTAACAATTAACCCTTGTATGTTTTAGCTCCTGCCAGGACCTAACAGTCACTGGATTTATTCAGAGGTGGAGGCTGTCCCAAGGACTGGAGAGGAACAAACATCCACAGATTGTCAGAGAGGATCAGACACAGCACACTCACCAGCTGGATCCCTGTTTCACTCTACCACTGTCATTAACTCCTAATTAGGGCTCAGTGCACCACCACAGGCACCAGAGCAGGAGTGTTGGTGATGGACTCTGAGGTTCTTCCTCTGGTGTTCTCCCCCCTGAATTCAGCTCCTCAGTGTATTTGTGCCTCATGTCAAACTACAAACACACAGCTGGTATTTCTGAGAAAAGCAAAGGTTAACCCTCACCTCAGCTGGCAAGGAATCTGAGCATAGAGAGTGCATTTCACTTGTGTTTAACACTAGATTAACTGGAAGCTGTTGGACAGATCAGCTTTTAACTGCTGTACAAGGAACTTGCTGGAACCCACTCGTGACAGGAGGAGATTATTTCAGCACTTGGAACATCACACTGTACAACAGAGAGCAAAGGGCAACATCTTAAAAAACCAAAACACAGCCAGACTCCCTAATTGTCACTATTTCAAGTCAGGTGGATTTGCTACACTCGGGGGGGACTAGTCCCTAAAATTAAAGTGCTTTTCAGAGCATTGGCATCCAAAATCTTGAACATGAGAGACAACTACAAGTCAGATCTGTTGTGACCTATAGCAGCAGCACAGACAGCAACACATGGACTGGCTGGGTGCCTGGAGGTGGTGCCAGGTGCAGCAGCTCAGCTCTAGCAGGGCATTGTCCCCCCCACCTCCAGGGCACACTCGAAGGCTTTGGAGTCACTCAGGATGGTGGGGGGTGGGTCTGGGCGCCGTGTCTGCAGGATCTTCTGCTTGGGGTTCTTCATCTCCTCCTCCTCCTCAGTCTCACTCTCACACACGTGCACAACCACGCTGGGGGTGGAGTCTGTCCCTGCGTGCAGCTCGTACTTCTCCCCTGGGAGCAGCCAGCAAGAGCAAGGTTCAAAACACCCCCAAGGAAAAGCATTTAGCTGAAAACCCCTCAACTTCAACAACACAACCAAGTAATCATTAATTCCCACCCCATCTTTAATGTGCTCAACCTCCACTCATCACCAAATGCCTTAAAACAGTCCCTGCAGCAGTTACAGCACACTTTGAGTACAATCAATCTTTTAATTGAAATTTAGAGGAAGGGAGGGATGTAAAAACTCCCAGGAAGACATCAGAACACGAGCAGCAAATGCATTTCTAAGTGACATCATTTGTGCTGTATATTTCTGTGACATTTGTAAACTAAAAGCTACAAAAGCATTTGAGCACATCAAGCCTCCCCATTTCCTGCTTTTCACAGACAGCAAACACCACATTTCCCTGGAAGGCTTAGAAAGAGAAGACACCCATTTTCTTCTCACAGAAAAGGACAAGTAGATAAACTCCCTCAATAGCCACTCTTGAAGGGACGTACCAGACCAAAGCAGGTAAATGTTCTTACCTGGCCCCAGCTTGGAGACAGCACAGAGCAGGTCATAATTGATCAGAGGAGTTGCATCTTCACTCTGCTTCCACCCCACTGGGGGAGAGGCAGGGGGGGAAATCAGGAACTGTTTCACAGGTTGTGGAGGAAGGAGGTAGGACTTGTCCCCAATTTCACTGGACACCTGCACCTGCAGGTGAAGCCAGGAGACAGAGAGCACAAATATGAATTCCCTTGTTATTTGGTTTATTTCCCCACTAATTCAGCCTAGCTTTAAAAAACAAAACTGGTTCAGCTCTTTGTACAACACCTCAGGGAGCTGCTGCAGCTCAGAACCTGTACAGGGGCTGCTGTGGGACCTGTGCCAATGCAACAGGGACAAATGTCTTAGAAACAGAATTTGGGACCCACTTATTTTGTTGCAGCCCCTCTGTGTGTCTGGTTTGGTGACTGTCCCAACCAATCTCAGCTCAAGACAAAAAACAAAACTGTGCCCTAAAATTTTGACACAGCTCAGTGTAACTATGAGGTGATTTCAGATATTTCCCCCAAATGAAGCTCATGGGCAAAGGAGGAATAAGGGAACAAGGACAGAGGTGCAAGCTCTCTGTGTCCCACTGTACCTGTGCAAAGTAGAGCTTCAGCTTCTTCCCGCTGAACTCGGTCTCGTGCAGCTCTATCCGAGCTCGGGCTGCTGCCTCGGGGTTGCTGAAGTTTATCCTCACCCTCCTGAAGCTCTTGAACAGCTGGAATGTCACCTGCTCGTCATAGACTGTGAAAAGTGCTTCAAACCTTTCCTGGAGAGAAGCACAAACATTCTCCAGGTGCAAACTGAACAGTCTCACTCCATGAAAAGATATTTTCCTTTCCTCTCCCAAATCCCATCCATTTCCTGAATCACCCCAACCTGCACATTCCACACCTCCCTCCCTGCTTGTAAATCCACACTCAGGGCAGCACGGCTTTGTCTCACTGGTTACACCTGAATCCCAAGAGCAAACCGATGGGAACGAGCCCAGAAACTCTGAATACACCAAGTGCCACCTAGCGAGAGCTGCACAGCGCTGCAGCTGCACTGCACTGTCATGAAAATCGATTTCATGCTTCTGAAATCCAATTAATAATTTTCAATTATGAAATTCAATTAATTTACCAGCTCTCTGATCCACAAGAGACCTCATTTACAGATTTTTCCCCCCTCAATGATGATGTGCATTAATACACTGAAAATGCAGACAAAAATGTTCAGTGGAACACTGAGAACACCTCACACTCCTCCCTTACCTTCTCCTCCTGTACCTCAAACACGGCCTCATGAACACTGCAAGCAAAGAGTGAGGTAGGCAAGTCACTGAAATCCATCATCTCTTCCAAATCCTCTTCATTTTCTCCAAAAATCATCTGCTCCTCCTCCTCCTGGTCGCTGCTGTACAGGTCTGACTGGCTGTCGCTCCAGGACTTCATGGAATCCCTGAGCATCCTTCCCCCCCAGCAGCTCCTCAGGTGCCAGCTTCCAGCAGGGCCCTGCCAGCCAAAAACCCAAACGTGAGGAGAGCACAGCTTCCTGCCCCACTGGAAAGGCAAATCATTTCACAGAGAAAGGAATCAACGCAGAATTTGTTCTGTGTCCCGCGAATCAGCAGCACCACGTTCCCCTGCTGAGGATGGAGGGAGGACTCCGCTGCTCCAGCCAAGGGAAGATAAAGTCACCCCATCAGGAAATTGCAATTTCTCCTCCCTTTACTCTGACAGGAATCCAAAATGACAGCGCTGTTCTAGAAGCTTTTCTCCATGACACACTTTAGAGTGAGCAACAATTTCTTGTTTAATAATTAAAATCATTTCCTGGGTAATCAGAGCAGTCCTCTGGTATCTGAAAAAATAACTTTATTTTATCAATGAGAGCACGTGGACAAAGTTAAATAATCTGTCCAAAGCCTCTCCAAAATCTGAAATCTCCTGATGTAAGGAAATGTCCTTTTCCTTACCCACAGGTAGGAATACTTACAGGAGTAAGTAAGGTAGGAATACTTACAGGAGTAGACACATCAAGGAGGACAAAAAAAATGCAAATAAGCAGAGACTAAATAAAAAACATCAGGGAGAGTATTTTTTATACAATAGAAAAGATTTTACTGGAGTGGACCTTGTGCCACCCATCCCTGCGGAGCTCCTGAGGTTATCACCCTGCTCTTAGCTGAGAGAAAAACAGGTCCATTGCACTAGATCTGGGTTTGGAAAGAGTGAGCATTTGTGACACAACACTAAAAGAAGCTAATAAATATATGATGTTTCATTGGCAATGACCTCATTTGAATATTTGTCATTGAATAACGACAGTGACTGCCCCAGTCACACCTGGGGATCTCAGTTCTGCTGCCCAGCATGGCAGGGAGGATGGAAATTTGGGAGAACAGGCAGCTGGTGAAAACCTCAGTTCTTGTGCTTGCTGATTCATGCAAGGAGGGAAGAGAAAAGGAACAAAAATGCGCCAACATGGTGAAAACAAAAGGCACCATCTGGCTCTGAGGAGATCTGGGCTCATCCAAACAGCACCAGGACAGGCACCCACATCCAGCCAAGCTCTGCTGGACTGGGAGCAACATTCCAGCCTTGGCCTCCTTTTGATCCCACATTCCTGAGGGATCAAACCACCCAACCCACAAACTCTGCTCTCCTGACAGCCCAAAGGATGGGGAGGCCTCCAGCAAGGAGAGAGCAACCCTGGCAGAGAAAAGGGAGAGTTTGGAAAGTAAACTCCATACTTGGATGAATGGTGAATGAAACATGGAGTGAGGAACACACAGAGCAACTCGAGATTTGGTCAAGTCTGAGCCTCAGTGCAGAACAAAGTCAGGGCAGCAGTGACATTAAACCAAAGCCAGCTCAGCACAGAGTGCTTCTGCAGACAATACTGGCCTATAGGAGCTACTGCAATCATTTTGTATTTCTTTCTTATTTTAATTATGATTTCATCATAGTTCTGTTGTTTTGAGTCATAAACCTCATGGTTAATTCTGTTTCTTTTCTCAGATAACTGATTTTTCATTCCTTCACCCAATCAATTCAAAACACCTGATGACTGAGCAAGGCAAAAATCTCCAACATCAGGATGAGACAGGTGAGACTCGGGTATGAATATGAATTAAGAAGTACAGTGAGTAACAGCCCTGTGAGCAGTGATATTTGAACAGGCTGGGTAGAACTATTTACTGTGCAATTATTAGAAAGCATCAAAATCAGAAGAAGGACACTCCCAACTTGACAGGTACAGGAATGTGATTATCAGTGCAACAGCCAGACTGCTCTGCTTCAGGAAGGAGGGAATTTCTTCACTTACCTCCTTGGAAAGGTGAGAGATTCCTATTTATAAATTGTTTGATGTGAATGGAGATATGCAAATCTGAGTTATTTATTACAGTCAGCGTATTCTTATCATAGTATTAACAGCAATAGAATTACAAGCAATTTCATTGCAATACTCATTAGCAAACTATTGGATCACTTCCCTCACAGATTTCAGATTGAACAGCACAATTTAAAGGATTCCAAGAACTAAAGCCACTGGGATCAGACCTTTCACTAAGTCTCTGAGCATTAACACCTGCTTATCATTTAAATACCAGCTGACAGGGAAATGCTTGTAATAACAAATACTTATAAACAAACAATGCTTATAAACAAACTCCCCAACTTCATAGAAGGCTAAAAATCATCTGAAATGAAAGCAAAGCAGCTCCGGCCGTGGGAGCTGTGCCTCTTCAATGGCACAAGCAGCACCGGGGAGTTTTCCTTGGCATCCTCGGGAGCAGCAGCTCACTCACGGCTCCATCCCACCGCTCAAGGAATGGAAGGGCTGGGAACGGTGGCAGTTTCCACAGGAGCACTTAAATCTGCTCTGACAGGGAGCGCACAGGAGAAAATCCTTCCGTGGGAGGGCGGGGATGCCCAGAGCAGCTGTGGCTGTGCCTGGATCCCCAAGGCCGGGCTGGGCACTGGGGCTGGGGCAGCCTGGCACGGTAGAAGGTGTCCCTGCTATGGCACCGGGTGGGATTTCATCCTTCCCACCCGAACCATGCCACGGCTCCAAACCCTGGGGACCCCACGGAGCTGCCCTGGCTCAGCGCGCCGGGACAAACCCGGGCCGGAGCCTCGGCTGCGAATATTCTTTAATTCAAACCCCCGAACGCTCCATCTCCGCCCTGGGAGAGGATGAAAACAACTTCCCCGCCCGCACCCGCACCCGCGGCACGGCCCGGCCCGGGGGCGGCTCCGGCGGGGCCGCGGCTCAGCTCACCTGCGGACGGCTCTGCCTGAGGGGCGCCGGGAGCGCGCAGGGTCCGTGCGGGGCGCCGGGAGCGCGCAGGGTCCGGGAGCGGCACCGGGAGCGCGCAGGGTCCGTGCGGGGCGCCGGGAGCGCGCAGGGTCCGGGAGCGGCGCCGGGAGCGCGCAGGGTCCGTGAGGGGCGCCGGGAGCGCGCAGGGTCCAGGAGCGGCACCGGGAGCGCGCGGCGCCCGCGGGTCCCGGGGCGGGGCGGCGGCGGGAACGCGCCTGCGCGCGCGTCCCCTCCCCTCCCCTCCCGCCGTGGCCGGGAGCTGAGGGGTGGGTGAGGGGGGTCGGTGACCCGGATGGAGAGAGGGAAAGGAGGCGAGGAGAGAAGGAGGGAGCGCTGAGGGAAAGGGAGACGGAGCGGGAAGGAAGAGTGGCGGGAGGGAGTGCGGGGCTCTGCGCATGCCCGGCCCCGCTGAGGGGTCGCGGCGGGGCCATTCCCTGAGGGGCCGCGCGGCCCCGGCCCCGCCGCCGCCATCCCCGGGAGGTTTCAGGGGGAGCCCCAAAAGCGCTCCGGGGACACTTCGGGCGGTGTTTGTACGGCTCTGAGCCAGCCCTGGAGAGGCCGCGAGGATCGGCCCTCCACGGTCCCTGTGGGAACGGCTGAGTTCAGAGCGAAGAGAATTTATTTAAAATGCTGCAAATCGCCCTCAGAGCAGCTTCCGGACGAGGGATCGGCGGCTGCTGTGGAGGAAGGAGCTGCCCAGAGCAGCTGGGGCTGCCCCTGGATCCCTGGCAGTGCCCAAGGCCAGGCTGGACATTGGGGCTGGAGCAGCCTGGCACAGTGGAAGGTGTCCCTGCCATGGCAGGGGTGGATGGGGTGAGATTTAAGGTCTCTTTCAACCCAAACCATTCTGGGATTCTTTGATTCTTCCCCTGGCGTTAATCGGGATGGCTCTGCCATCAGCCTTGGCCAGCTGCCAGCTGGGAACAGTGACAGTTTGTGTCCTCCTCGGAGTAAATCACAGCTTAATCCAGCCATGAGATGGTTCAGACAGCCGTCATCTGAGCTGGGTGATACATCAGTGCCTGTGCACGTCTACCTCTAGAAAGAAAGCACAAACCAACATCCTTTCTTTGGTTTTTCACAAAAAACCCACACAAAACTATTGAGTTTCACTGACACTAATATTGAGTTCAACAGCTTTGTCCTCACTTGGAAAGATAGAAGACAGCGTGGGTTGGTGATAGAAGTAGTGAAATTTCTGTGGCTGAAATATTTTCCTTTAAATTTCAGAAACAGACAGAGATGCTGAGCTGGGCTTCTCTGCCAGGATTTTCCACCTTTCCCCGGTAAGGAAACAGCCCAGCAGACGTCACTTTAGGAAGGTAGGAGCAGCCTCCTGTGTCCAGGTAAAGGCATTCTGCAATTCAGATACAGTGCAAATTCGGGTGATAACAGGTTACTCTCCGTCCTCAGCCCTCTCTTGCTGCAATCTCCTGCTTTATCGATTCAATACCACATTTTCCTCCCTGGGCAACAATAGATTGTGCTTTAATACCACTAACTGCAACATTTGTGTCCACTTCAGTGGCATTTAAAATACTTTGTCTCTTGCAATAACACCTCCTTTGTAGCACTCCTGTAACACTCCTGACATCAATGGCACATCTTTGGATCAGCACTTAGAACACTTGTAATGTAACCCTCTAATCTTTGAATGGTGGATGTTAACAAAGTACTTTTATCAGAAATTCTGGAGATTAGGGAATCCAGGATTCAGTGAAGCGCAGCTCTAACACCGAGGCTGCCCTTGGGTTGTCTTTTCTCCCTTTGTGGTTTGGGACCCCAAGAGACACATTTAATTAAAAGTATCCTGAGGGTTATCCTCTGCTTCTCCCCATGGACTGCAAACCCATCTGGTGAGTGTTAATTAGGTTGGCAAGCAGTCGATTAAGCCAAATTGCCACTTTTCTGTACCCCAGACACGGTGCCCTGTGCCTGAGGGATGGCACCTGCCACAGCTGTATTCCCAGCTCTTCTCAGGGGGCTCTGATGTGTCAGAGCAGCTCAATTTCAGTAAAAAACGTCACTAGTCAGGCCACCAAAAATACAGTGATGGTGAGTTGTGTCCCCACCCCTTCCTTTGGATCACAGTTTCAAGCTCTTCAAAATATTTAATGAAAAATATTTTTTCAAAGCCCTGTAAATGGAAGCTTTAAAGGTAAATTGCACAATTCCTACAGCTGCCCCCAACTATTTGGAGACTCCTGTGAAACTGGGAGCATTAGTAATGCTGTAACAATCTGCATTTCATTTACAAGTGTCCTGTTAAAAACAGACAGAGAGCTCTTCTAATATACACTTTAGTCACCTAAATCCTGTCAACTTCTCCCAAGACATTTTGGTCAATGAAAGCTCTACCAGGAGCATGGAGCAAGCCAGAATTCCATAGGTTTTACCACAATCTTTTATTCAAAGTTTGGTTTCATTTGTCTCACCTGAAAGACAAATAGAATTAAACAGACATGCAACATTGCCTGTGAAAAATGAAGCAGTTATCCTTTATAGTGCAAGAGTGTAGAGCTTGATTTATTTACACATTTTAAGGTGAACAGGAGAACGTTGTAGGCAGATCATTTTATACATTCAGCCGTGCTCCACAGAGTTCAGTCACACAGAAAATACACACTGAGGATGTTTTAAGTGCTCTGGTGCCTCAAGAAGCCACACAGGGGGGAGGCCAGAGATGTCAGCACACACTGGGTAAGGAAGGCAGGGATGAACCCAAGGAGCTGCTCCTTCACCAAAGTGCTGAGAAATCCCTTCCATTTGGAACCTGGGGGTGCTGTGCCATGTGCAGGGTCCTGCACCAGCCCTGCAGTGCTGACATTCACAGATCACAGAGTGCTGGACAACATTGAAATAATTTTTCACCCTGGAATGTGGCACAGGGCTCCTGTCCTTTAAACCTTGCTGTGCTGCTCTGCTGTAAATATTTGCTGCAATCCCAGGCACGGCCACTGTCACCTCAGACTAACAAATATTCTGTGAAGAGCTCAGTGTGAGGGTGCAAAACCCTTCCTGTTCCAGCTTCTCTGGACTAGAAGGGAGGTGAGGAGTTTAATTCACTCCTGAAAGAGCCAGAAAGAGCACAGAACTCCTTCAGTCAAGTTTAAATAAGACACTTGTTTTCTCTGGGCCCTGCTCATGCCTTTTCTTAGGCTAAAGAGCAGAAAATAACATTTTTTGGAAAACTGGAGAAAAAGCAAGAAAGAGGAATGTGCATAAAATTAAAAAAGAAACCAACCAAACAAAATCAACCCTATTTTGAGATTCCAGTGTTGAACAACAGCAGCAAACAGGAATGAGGTGCAATCCCTCAGTCCTACCCCTACATCAGTCATGGAGCTGAGACCCATGGCCAAGGAACACCCCAGGCTGTGGCACAATGATCAAAAATATTGTGATTTATGTGCTGTAGAAACAGACACCACCTCCAGAGGAGGCCTTTGGCAGGGAAGTTTCCAGAAGCAAACAAAGGAAGATTTCCCTGTGGCTGCAGGTAAAGGGAACTGTCATTATTAAGTAGAATTATTTGTGCACACAGAGACTGTGTAAATAAAACATGGTTATGTAAAGCTTGGGAGCAAGGCTTGCCTTTAGAATCTTTGCAAAGAAAGGGCCAAAGCCACACAATAGCACAAAAGCTGAGCTCGTGGCTGGGGGCAGTTTCACTCAGAGAAGGGCTGACACCTGAGGGCTCTGTGAAGGGAACAAGGGCAGGAATTGGGCTCAGGAGAATTGGGGAGTTTACAGCAAAACCACCCCTGAGCAGGCCAGAGCAGCCTGCAAGGGAGGCCCAGCCACCTCAGAGCAGCTCTGTCCCCTGGCTCTGTGTCCACCTCTCAGGGCTGTGCTGAGGAGGAAATCCCAAACCAATCCATGGCTGCCAAGTCTGTGCTCCAGTCTGTGCTGGGTGTAATCCCTGCTGAGAACTGGGACCAGTGCCCTGGCACACACAGGACCACCCTGATCTGGGTGTCAGCAGCCATTTAGGCCCTTCTGATGAATTATTTCATACCACCTAGTTAAGCACAGAGAATACTGTCATGGAACAAGTGTGTGCTGTAGCACAGCTTGTTTGCAGCCTCTGTGTTCTGTGGCTGCAGAACCAATAGGTCAGAACAGGTTGATGAAATGGGAAGAGATAAGGAAAGGCAGCATTCCTGTGCCCTTCCCATGCAGCCTCCCTGCAGTGCTTCATTCTGCACTGTTAAGGAACAAAAGCCGCCCATAAATTCACCAACAATCAATGGCCACATCCAAGGGCACTCAATCAGTGTCACTGCACCCCAGCAAATGAATGTTCTGGCAGCAGGAGCCCATTAACATCCTTATCTTGCTTAATCATAAATCAAGTATTGAGGGTGAAAGGGAACCTCAAGAAATAACAGCTTTCCTAAGTTCCAGTGCAGGGGATGCCACTGATAAGATCTGAATTGTGCCCAGCTGGTGAAGAAACCTGGGTACAGCCCCAGGGCTCCTCCCCTGGACACGGGAAGGTTATTTTTCTAAGCTGCACAAAAATGCCAAAGCAATCCAAAGCATGCCCAGATTGAATCAGTCTGGCAAAGCAAACAAATGCAAAGGAACACTTCTGTTGTCATTTACAACAATAAGAACCTAGAATAATCATGTACAGGTCAGGGGAGTTGTTGGGAATTTCTGGCAGTGAGAACAGAAACTGGCCATGAGTCAATTTAACAAATAAAATAAAAATAAATAAATGCAGAAAGAGACTATTCCAAATCTAAGATAATCCCAGACTTCATGGTATTGGGAGAATCACTTAAAAATACACAGAACATGAACACTATTCCTTTCAAATAAAGTTCCAGGGTCCTGGAGACTCCACTGTGCAGATAACCCAGACCACACTGAATGGCCTTAAAATTCAGTTTCCCAGAAAAAAAAAAAAAAAATTTAGAGCAGCCAGTGCTATCAAAGTGCCAGGATAACCAGTGAATGTTGTACTTTCTCCTCCTCACTTGACAGTTCCCCATTGTCCCCCCTGTGTCCATTCTCCCTCAGTATCAGCTCCTGGCCATCTCCTGGAAGCTGGAAAGATAAATATCAATGTACACAAAGCTCCATTATGCTCACAGGCCTCAGTGAGTGCTGGGCAACTTCTCTCCTTAGGTCATCCACAACAGTAGACAAGTATTGGTTTTCCTTTTTTTAAAAGAAAGAAAAAGGGGAAGGAGCCCAGCTTACATCACCTAAACTGAGCTTTGAACTAAGGAACTTCAACACCTTTAAGTAGCTGGGACCACTAAAGTTGGAAATCCTGCCTCAATCAGAAAGAAAATAAATAAACATGATAAAGAATTCAGATTTTGTCCAAAATTACATAAATTCCCAATAGATACAGTCACATCATTCTCATTTCTCCTCGTCCTCATCCTTTATAGTGCTCCCTCTGCACCATTTACTCCAACTTGAAGCTCCTGCTATGAAATCAGAAAACTGGCAAATAATCTTTGTTCTAAGCCATATAATCCAGTGGTGCTCTAAAAACAACCCCCATCCTCAGTGCTTGTGAGAACCACCAGAACAGAAGTGCCCAAAATTGGTGGTTTGAAGGGATAAAGTGTTCACTCTCACCAGTTCTGCTGCTCTAACCACGCAGTGAAGTTCCAGTGTTGGTGCTTCAAAACAATTCCATTTATTGCTGTGTCAGGGGAGCTCCATGGTCACACCAGGATTTAGAGCCTTCCTGGAAATTTGTCACAGTCCCTGTAAATGAAAGATTAATTCCTGTCCTCCTCTCTCTGTGAGCAGCTCCTGAAAACTTGTCTGGAGATAAAACCACTCCCAGCAGGGCTGAAAACTGCACAGTCACTTCCACAGCATCTCCTCTCCCACCAGTTCCACAGGGCTGCACTCCCCAGTCCATCATTCCACACTCCCAGCCAGCAGAACTCCATGCAGAACTGGGATCTGCTTCCTGCCAAGTGCTTTCAACTTCCCAACTAGAAAAAGTTGTTTATTTTAATAATCAGCCTGGAAAGTTCAGCTCGAGACGAGCTCGAAACTCTTCTCAAGGTCGGCTTTACGCTCGCTTCTATTTGAACAGGTAAATAAATAAAGGTCAGACTGCTGAGTCCTTGAAGGTCACTCACTCCTTCTTGCTGTGCTCCAGCACCCTGTAGGGAGGGGCAGAGACTCCCTTGGGTCCATGCTGCTCCTGCACGATGGGCAGCGTGGCTGGGGTGTAGATTTCTGGCATGCTGTCGTTGTTCTCCAGGGCGCCGTAGGAGAAGGAGGCTTTGAGGTCAGGCTGCACTGCAATCCCTTTGTCGTGCATGTTCTGCATGCCTGCAGGAGCAGAGGCACAGATTAGGGACAAAAGTGCATTTTTGCTGCTCTCTGTTCAGCCAGGAAATGAGCAGTCCCTGAGGCTCGTCAGCTGCTAAATCAAAGACAGGGTTTGTGCTCAGCACTGGAGCAGCTGATGGAGAAATAAGCTCCCAGTGAACGAGGGATGGCTCTCAGTTATCCATCAAGTGCTGCAGATCTTTCTTACAGCTCACCAGAGAGCTTAGCCGTGCTTCCCAAAGGAGATTTCTGCTCCTCTACCTCACTTCTGAGCCATCCCCAAAAATCAGTTCTTCCTGCTGGACCCAGCCCCAGCCCAAGCATGTACTCAAACCAGTTTATATTCAGGTAACAACTGCCTGACCCACCCAACCCTGAGCAGAGGCACAGCCTGAGCCCTCCCTGTGCAGCCCAGCTCTCGAGCAGGGGGATGAAGCCCTGGGCTTTGGTCACCTGGCATGGCATCCATTGAGATGTAGGGCTCGAAGGGGACAGGCTTCTTCCTATTCCTGGTGATCAGGAAGACTCCCAGGAATGCTATGAGGCACCTGAGGGAGGAGAAAGGATCACTGAGATGCCTGGCAAGGCAGAGCACAGAATATTCCCTGTTGCTCCCTACAGAATTCAGAGCTGCAGTTCAGGCACTGCCAAGGCAGAATTCCAGGGCACTGTCCCAGCTGAGCCCCCCTGAGCAGCACTGGAACACCCCCAGCAACCAGCACAGATTCACCTTTATCAAACACAGGGAAAAGTTTTCATGTGAATTAATTAATTAACTTTGGCTAACTGCAGGGGAAAGGAAGCATAGCAACATTTGGTTTTGCTTTGATGGGATTCCAGGATTCAGCAGCCTGACCTTTCCAAGGCTCCCTGTAAACACAGCAACAACCACGGGTCTGCATTGTCACAGAGCAAGGTGCAGCTCAGAACAATGATCTCCCAAGCGTTTGGGGAGTTTTTTCTGTACTTATCTAAAAGCCATTTGAGAATGTCCCCTGATTATGGAGAGCTAATTACACCAAAACACTGAGTTACACAGGAAATGTTTTACTGATCAGATCTGCATTGTGCCTTCTCCATGCTCTAAAAACTCCAGAAGTCAGACACAGTTCAGGGAAGGTGCAAAATCTGCAATAAGGTTCCCAGAGAGAGTCTCTGGGGTATTTTACAATTCATGAGCAGGCAGCTTGAAAACCAAGCCATATGCTGAGCACCCCAGCTGATCCCCAGGATTTAGTGATTAATTGTTGTGTAATTGTGCATTACCAAGGGTTACACAATTTTTTCCAAACATAACACTGAGCTCTAAGGGCCACTCTCTGCTCTGACAGAGAAGCATTTTTAAAACAGATTTGTATTTTTAAAATCTGAGCCACATGAAGCAACAGCTTTCTGTCAAAGAAACCTGGAGCACTTACCCCAGTGCAAACATACAAATGTGGAGAACATCTTCACCCATGAAGTCCAGGTAAAAAGTTGCTCCTTGAAAAGGAAATCATTCATTACATCTTCCCAATTCCACCTTCAGCCAGAACCCACATCAGCCAGGATTCCTATTTTTATAGCCAGCACCTTTGTTTATTTAATGATCTGAAAATAGGTGTCCTGATTTCTATTTTAACACAAATTATTGACAAATCTTTTCAAGCTTCACTACCAAAATAGTTCTGCTGGTGTCACTAACAGAGATATAAATGAACCCGTGCAGCAAAAACAAGAGGGACTATTTTGGAATGATGAGACAAATTGGATTTAACTACAAAAAGATGCAAACTCTTGACCCCAAACAACAACAAACAGCTCCAAATCCTAGAAGTGTCCTTGGTGTCCTGGGTGGCAGCAGGACACACGTTCTGCCTCCTGCTCTTTACATTTTTAATGTGAAGAAAATAAAGTCAAAAATAAATAACAAGGAAGCATTTTACCTGCACATCTAAGAACACATATTGAATGAGGAACAGTCTTAAACATAAATTCCCCTGCACTTTAAACAAAATGACAGCACTGAACAGAAAATTTGAACAGTCTACTGGGATAATTCACATTTTTAAAAAGGAAAAAAAAAAAACAAACAAAGCCAGTGCAGATGAGAGATGACAATAAAATAAGAGTCATCATATTGCTGAGTATTCACCTTCTTCAGGAGGATTATTTCCCAAAATCTTTTGCCCTTTTTTCAGAAAGGTTTGTGCAGTTACCTGCTGAGATTGCTGCTGTGGTGGATAGGATGTAGCCAATGCTGGAGATCTGAGCTGAGTCATAGAGCTGGGAGGCTTGAGCTAAAAACCTGCAACACAATCACAGGCAACAGGGGCTGATTGGGAAGGATCCTTTTTTTGGAAACACCTTTCAAAAGTGATGCATAAATTTAAGGAAATTCATTCTTTTTCTCACTGAACAGCAGCAGCAAGCATTAGAAAGATTAAAAAGGACAGAAGAGGGAGGTTTGTGGCTGCACTGAAATTACTGCCCCAACCTCAGGGCCAGAGTGTCCCTCATATTTTGAGAAGCCTTTTATCCCTGCTGCTACCAGCTTTTTATATTATTGCCAAGTACAAAGGGGAAAAAAACCCCTAAAAATAGACACATTTTCAACAACACTGACTGGCCACCATTTCACTCCTAAAATTGTTTGGCAAATACTTGAATGGTGGCATTAAAACCATCTGGCAGCGGAAAAGCAAAGACCCCCCGGGCTCCTGGGACAGATCACAGGAAAGAATGGATACTTCCCCTAGATTTGAATGGGCATTTTTGGCATGGTACCAGAGCCCCTGACCCCACAGATTGCAGAGAAAGAGAGGAGTCCTTACGTGGCCTGGTAGATGGCTGTGGCGGCCATGCACACCAACATGATGTAGAAGATGGGGGAGTCCAGCTGCAGGGTGCCTTGGATGGACACCAGGATCATCCCAGCCACTGCCTTCACTGTCACCACCGTCATGGAACCTGGGGGTCACCACACTCAGCTGGGGCAGCTGCACCAGGCTGCAAACCACCCCAGCACCCCAGAAACCCCCAGCACCCCTCCTCCTGCCAGGCCACACAGGGCATGCAAACTGCCTGCACCAGCTCTGCCCATTCCATCCCACACAAACCCAGCACAGCAACCTCCAATAAATCACTGAACCCTTCTCCAGCTACAGAACTGGGAGCATTTACTGTGACCCTGCTCACTGGGCTCCCAGGATGATCTGACTCCATGTTTCAAAAGGCTTGATTTATTATTTTATGATATATATTATATTAAAACTATACTAAAA
Organism: Calcarius lapponicus; assembly: GCA_039654755.1. Classification (NCBI taxonomy): domain Eukaryota; kingdom Metazoa; phylum Chordata; class Aves; order Passeriformes; family Fringillidae; genus Calcarius; species Calcarius lapponicus. Next base: position 17,588,556 of record JBBFKN010000011.1, read on the forward strand.
GAATAGAAGAAAGGATTTCATCAGAAGGCTGGCTAAGAATAGAAAAAGAAGGAATGATAACAAAGGTTTGTGGCTCAGACAGTCTGAGCCAGCTGGGCTGTGATTGGCCATTAATGAGAAACATCCACATGAGACCAATCCCAGATGCACCTGTTGCATCCCACAGCAGCAGATAACCATTGGTTACAGTTTGTTCCTGAGGCCTCTCAGCTTCTCGGGAGGAAAAATCCTAAGGAAAGGATTTTTCAGAAAATATCATGGCTACACATTTACTGGTGCTGTCAGTGTTTAAAGAATGTTCTGCAATTACAGGATAAAATTTTCCATTTGGTTTGGTTCATAAAGCCAAAGAAGTGTCCAAAACAAGAATCAGGAAGAATTTTCCTTTCTTGAAAGCTGGGCCATTCAGAATTAGGGCAGTTGCTTTGTAATTCATGGAGCCTCTGAGGCACCACTGAAATCCAGCCCCAAACAGCTCAAAAAACCAAAAAAGAGTAAAAGAAAAGACACTGCAGGAACTGAAGGTGCATAAACAAAAACTGAGGACTGTGACACAGATTTCAGCATGGCAGACTTGCCATTACTCATCCTTTTTAAAGTTTAATTGATTACAGTTTCCATTTTAAAAAGGTATTAAATGTGTAAATCCAAAATCACTGCAGGATTCTGATATTTGTGGGATATCAGAATCACCAGGGACTCAGTTTCACAGGGACAAGCTCAGGGGGCAGAGAATTCCTCATTTCTTTAACCAACAGCAAATCTTAACAGAGCTAAGACCATTTTTGTAGGTCAAATCCTCTCTTTCACCCTCTGGCTCAGCCCTCCTCACACACTGAATGCCACCCTTTGTGTGCCCAGATTAAAATGAAGAACATTAATAAATAACCTGCACTTTCTGTGCTTGGCAGATTATTTGCCTGATGGGGAATAAGCCTTAATTGTTCAAAGGTTCTTTGCAAAGATCCTAAATATCAGCTTCAGGAACATTTCTGGAGGAAATTATTGCGTTTCATGGCATTAATTAAATCAATATAATCCCCTGCATGCCTCAATTTACTGTTTAAAGATAAGTCCATATCAACTTACCCAGCAAAGCCACCAGCAGGAGAATAATGACAATGTAGTTTGCATTTCTCTCCTTGTAAAAATACAGGAGCAGACAGAACACAATGATCTCCAGAAGCTACAAAAGAGAGAAATGAGAATATCAGACTTGCAGAGCACATGGGGTTGGCAGTAAATGAGATTCTGAGCCAATCAAACATCAGAATAGGGCAAATCAAAGGGAAATGGGGATCCCACACAATTATAGACCAAATTCAGCATCATCTCAGATTCCAGTTAGAGGAGATGTTCAGCAGCTGCTGGCAGAACAGGAAACACAGGGCACTCCTGCTGTTGGATTTATGGTGAAGCAGCTGCTCACACAGTCCTGACTGAACGTTCACAGGAGAGATCTCAGTCTGCTTTCTGCACTGAGCTTCCACAAGTGATCCCTGGGGCAATGCCAGGATTATCTTCCTTAAAACACAAATTTCATGGGATTTTCAATAAGAGATCTGAGGGCCCAGAGAAATCAGTGTGGAAAAAGCCCAGATTCAGGCACCAGTAAATTTTCAAAGACATTTAATCCTACAGAATTCAGAGAAAGAAAAGGAGCTGTGCATGTGTCTGACACCTGGAAAAGCTGGCCCAGGTTCATGAGTGAACCCAGGGAACATTGATAGCAACCATGAAAAATAATGCTGGAAATGAAACTGCCCCCACCCTCCATGGCCCCTCACCATGTAGAGCAGGAATGGCCAGCTCACTAAATGCCTGGTGATGTTTTCTGCTGTCATCTTCTCGTGGCTGTTGGGTCCAAATGTCACCAGCAGGTAAGTGCCAACAACTGCCAGGCCACAGCCCACGAAGGACAGCACATAGCGCCCTGGGCAGCACAGGACAGGAGAGCACAGGGTTAATGAGGGAGAGGGATGCATGCAATTAATGAATTAATCCCACAGCACCATCACTGGATGTTCCTCTGGGTGCCCTTCCTGCTCCACCTCCAAAATCCTGCAGCCACCAGGGGCAGTGAGGGTGTGGGAGCTGAGACAAAGCTGGTACCAGGTGGCATCTGCTAAATAAATCAAGCTGCAAGATCTGTGATCCTGCCTGGCACTGCCCACAGCCCTCTCCCTCTTCTGCACACACCTCCATGTTCATGGAATTCATTCCCTTGTGCCTGTGCTGCAGCTTCAGCCTGTTTCTAAATGCTGTGAGGTTCAGGGGATTTGGCACAAGCCAGGGAAAAGATCTCCACTTGTAATAAATGGTGGAGGAGATGACACATTTCATCCCAGAGGTGCTAATGAGACCTTGCCAGCCCTGTCATTATAATTCCTGAGGGCCCGTGCTGTGTGATGAACTGCAAACACAGATTAAAAATGAAAAGAAACTGGAACTTACTCAAAAATTCCTTGGGCTTCCATTTTTCTTTAATAAATATAATTCCTATGATTGCACTAGCTGTGAAAAATAGAAAAGGAGAGAGAAAAACAGTGAATTCTGGAGTCAGGAATCTCCCACATAACACCCTCAGGCTCTTTCCTCCTTACCCACAACAGACACTGCACTGAGGGGCACAATCAGTGAGAGGGGAGCAAAGGCATAGGAGGAGAACACTGCCAGCTCCCCCAGCAGCAGCAGCAGGAAGCCACTCCACCAGGTCTTGGTTCTGAAGTAGGCCCGGGGGTCCTTGGAGCCTGCCAGCCTGATGTGGCTGTATTTCTAGGCAAGAACACAGACAGAAAGCAGCTTTGTCACGTTTGATTGTTTATTTCAGTGCAGGGTGAGGATTTGCTGCAGGGCACTCACCTGCAGGTTGAGGGCAATGCTGCTGACAAGGTGCCCAAAAATAGCCAGAAGTGCCCCAATCAAGTTCTCCTGCAAAACCAGAGGGAACACACAATTATTGACAATTATTAAATTCAGCCAAGGAACCCAGAGGGGTTGCACACTCTGGAGGAGAGCAGACTTTTAAACCATTCCTGAATCATGGAATAGCCTGGGATGGAAGGCACCTTTAAAGGTCATCTGGTCCAACACCCAGCTGCCAATAAAACCTGTTTATCTTCCTCCCTTCCTGCTGATCTGGGGCAGCTCAGATAAGTGCTGTGCCTGTGCTCCAGACCTGTGAACCCAGGTGGAAGATAAGACTCAGCAGCCACTTTCTCCAAGAGACTTCAATTAGTTTGCAGTTTCTCAGAGAGGAGGAAGATAAGGCTAAAAAAGCCCCACACTGTCACTCATTCTTGCCTCTGAAAAACTCTTTTATGAGGATTTTATTGCCCTGGAATTCGACAGAGAATGGATCAGGAACCTCTGCTTCCCAACTATTTTGCTCTTCTCCACTTGTGACAGCTGCTGGTTCAGTCACTGCTTCAACCCATGTGATGAGGAAGCCCAATTATCACAGATTTTAATCTGCTTTTTGTATAAACCAGTTATTCTCAAAGTCACAGGAGACTGCTGACAGCTCCCAACCTCTTGTGCACTGGCATTCAAAGCTCAGCAACGATTCTCACGCTCTGAGGATGGAATTTGAAATGAAGAAAGGATGTAAAGCAGGCTGAGTCACAAAGGAGATGCAGAGGAGGACTGAAGAGAAGAGCCTGAGGCCACCAAACATTTGTGTGCTCCCAAAACTGCCCAAACCTCATTAAATGTCATTAGCAGTGTTCCTTCAGCCCAGTCCTTACTTGGATTGCTTTGGGATAACCCAAATCACATTCAGATGTGAACAGGAATAAATGGACTGATCTTGATTTTCTCATCCACAGAAGAACTTCCAGATTTCAAATTTATAGCAGCAGAACAAAAACCTCTTTATCAGAATGCACAAAAAGAAGACTGACCCAAAGAGCTTCACTCAAAACCACCTGAGAGGCTCCCAGGACAGAGAGAGAAGGTGGCAGGAGGATGTCACTGTGTGACACAGTGCAGAGGTCTCTGGGCTGTGACAGCCCCAGGCAACAGCACTTGGGTCAACTCCCACAAGGGCCCAGGACCGTGGTCTCAAAGGAAAATAAACCCCTTTTTGCTGAGATTCTCTGAGCACCTTCAGAATCAGGGATCCAGAGGGAATTTATCTGCTCCCAGCTGGAGAACAAGGAGGAATCACAGCCCCACGTCCCAGCCTCTGCTGTGGGCTCACCCCTGAAATTCAAACACCTGAACACAGAGAGCAAAGCAGAACCTCTGCTCTGTTCCTGGCTGAAAGGGCACCTGTGGGAATCACTGCACCCAAACACCTCCCCTGCCACACCTTCCTGCAGCTCCTCCGCTCTGCACACACACAATTCCTCTGGCACTCAGACAGGGCACCCCAGGGATGGCTGAATACAGAGACAGAGCCCTTGCTGCAGGAAATAACCCCAAAGCAGCATCATTATCACTCATTCCAGGAATCAGGGGATGGAAACCTCCCTGCTGGGGTGGAAGCTGACCTTGTAGGAGAAGGAGTCTGTGTGTGGCTGCACAGAAACTGCTGCTGTGGCCAACGGGAGCTGCTGGAGCTGCAGGCTGGGGCTGTTTCCTCCTTCCATTCTGGGGTTTTTCTTTGCTTTTCAGCTTTCTTGATGCTGGAAGTTTTCTTTAAAGAACAGACTTGGACCCTGCTGTAAGCAACGTTTGGTACCGCTCCCTGCCATCCATCCTGTTCCCCTGGGCACGTTCAGGGAAGCACAAAGGAGTCCTGCTTCCCTTCCAAAGGAGTTCTGCTGCTTCCAGCCAGTCAGTGAAGCAGCAGGGCTATGCTCCTTCAAGACGAATCTAAGGGGAAAAAGAAGAGAAATAAACCCCAAAGAATTAGATCAAATAAATCAGTGGTCTAAAACCTGCAATGAAGGATAGGCCACAGAAACGCCCCTGGAATCAAACTCACAGCTGCACAGAAAAAAAGAAAAGCAGATTTTAAATGTCTTAGAAAGCCTTGGACAGAAACTCGCAGAGACTTTGCTTTTCAAGCTCTTGTGACCTGGCTGGGCCCCAGGGGTGACACACTCGGCTGGCATTTAACAGCATCGCAAAGGCTCTCAAGTCCTCCAAGCTCTGCCTCTCGTGTCCCTCCTCCCTGAGGCTCCTTCCTCCGAGCCCCGGTTCCCGGGGCCGAGCTCGCTGCAGTGTCCGGGAGCAGCAGCACCGGCCCCGCCCGGTCTGGGCGGATCCCGCGGGGTGTGACCGTCCCGGGCTCGCCCAGCCCGGCCGGGATCCGCCGGGAGCAACCCCGTTCCGAGCCCGGACCCGCCCGTGTCCCGTCCCGCCGCAGCGGGCAGCCCCAGCGTGGGGCACAGCAGCCACGGAAGGGCAAAGCCGCCCATGGTGAGGGGACGGGGCAGCAAATCCCGCTCGCACCGCCAGCGACCCTGCCCGAGCAGCGCAGAGCGCGGGACAGCCCCGGGCCGGGACACGGGGTGTTCCACCGAACCCTCCGGTGCGCGGCCCCGCCGCTGTCCCAGCCCGGCCCCGTAACTCACCGGCCCCGCCGCTGTTCCTGCCCGTCCCCGGCACTCACCGGCCCTGCCGCTGACCCTGCCCGGCCCCGGCACTCACCGGCCCCGGCACTCGCTGACCCCGGTCCGGCCTCGGCCTCCAACTCCGGCTCCTGGTCCAGCGCCGCGGCCGCTTCCTGTCCGGCGCATCCGATTGGTCTGCAGCGCTGTCAATCAAAGGCCCGGGCCCAAGGTGAGGGCCAGGATTGGCTGTTGTCCGAAGGCGGTGTCTGGCCCAGCCTATGGGCGCAGGGCTCTGAGGGGCCGGGCGGAAGAAGCCGCGTTCCGCGCTCGGTTGGGGCGGGACGAGGCGGTCCCGCGGGCCCCGCCCGGAGCGCTCCCCGGCCCAGAGCTGCAGGGACAGCCCCGGCTCCGCGCCTTCCCCGCTTTGCCCCGGTGGGACCCGTTCCTCCCGTCCTCCCCGTGCGCGCCGCTCCCGCAGCCGGAGCTGCCTTAAAGCGGATACGCAAAGCTCCTCCGCGGAGCCATCTTAAATCAGCCGCTGTGGCGCTGAGAGCTCGTCTGTGATTGGGCGCCTGCTCACAGTAACAAGCACGGTGATTGGAGGAGATCTGAGGCAGCTGTTGTCTCGGTAACCGGGTGTCCGCATTCCCGGGGCCCCGAGGGCCGGGGATGAACGGGCAGCAACGGGCGGATACAGACCACAGACCGCACATCGCCCCTGAGCAGGGCCGGGGATGTCCCCGGTGCCCCCCGCGCCGCCTCAGCCGCTCAGGTACCCACCCGCCGTTCCCAGCGCGCCCCGCGCCGCCTCACCCGGGTGGGGCTGGGCCGTGAGGCGACTCCCGGTGGCGCCTCAGGTGAGGCCTCAGGCGGGGCCCTGGAGGGCTCCACCTCATCCCTCACCTCATCCCTCACCTGGGCTCCCCGAGCCCCCGAGCCATCGCCCCCGAGCGCCGGTTCTCTCAATGCAGACAGCAAAGGCCACGGCTGAGCTGGGTCAGCTCTGCAGCCTCGGCCCTGCTGCATGTTCCGAGCTTAGAAACAAAATCCCGGCTCTGCCCTGAGTCGTGACACTGAACGTATGGGCTGTGACCGGATCCCCGCCCTTCCAGCGGAGCACGAGGTACCTGTGGCAGAACAGCACCGCTCGGTGCCATGTCCCGAAAATAAACAGCACTTACCACAGTGAAGGGTGAAAACATCAACCACGCCAAGGTTTTTCACTCAAAACACAACCAGGGTTCGTTACTGGAGCAAATCAAGGGGTGTCTGGAATTATTTAGAGCCACAGTAGGTTAGAGGAGCTCCAGGTCCACAGTTCCTCCTCTTGGGGATAAACCAGCACAAGGGAATAAGAAATGCAATCAAACAAAACATTCAGCAGCAGCAGTGCTTCCAAGGGTATTTTTAAATAAACCAAGGAAATGAAATGCAGGAGTGACTGCTGGTTTTCTGGCAGGAATGCTGCATTAATGTTGGATTTATCTCACACATCCCGTTTCAAAGGAAAGCTGCTGCTTTGCTCACATGTTTCCTCCATCTCCATATTCAGTGTTGTTATCCTTGGCTACTCTTCTTAGGCTTCAAGATTTCCTTATAAACACTGCAGGAAAGGGATCTCAAACTGGGGGGGAAAAAAGAGATTCAAGTCTCAATCAAAGGAATTTCAGTATAACCAAAAACTTTCATGGCTTGTAATCCTTCCTATAAGGTTGCTAATTGTTTCCGTGGGTCAAGATCAAAGGCACAGGGGTCCTGGGCTCTGTGCCAAGGTCTCTGAGCCCCCTGGCAGGGGCTGGAGCCCTCCAGGGCAGCCAGAGGAATCCCCTGGGTTCCAACCCCTCTCCCTGCCCTTCCCGGCTTTTCGGGAATTCCATCCACCCTCCTTCACCAGCAGAGGGAAGCAGAAGGATGCGTTAAACCCGCCCCGCTTTCCCAGCCAGCACTCGCAGGTGCCAAGGGCCTCCTGGGCTTTCTGGCTGCACCTTCCCTGCTGCTTCCTCAGCTGGGGGAAGGAGGATGCCCTTGCACAGCCTCCCGCTGTCTGGGGACTACGTGGTAACCCCAGAACTCCCAAAATTACGTTCAGGAAGGATTTCTGAAACTCGGTACCGGGTATGTAAAGTAGGTACATCAAGGAGGTGTTTGGCATCTTCCCCTCTTTCTTCTCCTGCCTTTAGCATCTTCTCTTTCTTCTCCTCGCTTTGATCTCTTGCTCCTCGCTTGTCTCTCCCATCTCAGTGATATCAGGAGTGCATTATCTCAGGGTTGAATAACAGCAATCAAGGACGTAAAGGACAAAAAAAGATGAGGGGAAAACGATCAAGGTGGAGAAGTTGCTTAAAGACTTTGTGTAGGCGCCATCAGTCTGCCTGGTCAGCTTCCAGCAGAGCCAGCTGACCTGATGCTGAGCTGTGACTAAAGCAGAGCAGGCAGAGTCTGCAGGGAGCTCCTCAAAGCACTCCCTTCCCTTTGAGAATTTCCTGCTTGAAGGGCAGAGTGGGCAGCAGGCCAAACCACAAACTACACAAGGGCTTGGCTGCTTCTCTCCGAGGCTTTATCCCTGGAGAGGAGTTCCTGCAGCAGGTCACGAGGGGAGGCACTGAGATATCAACACCAGGCCTTTGGGGGCTGCTGCCTTGGTTTCCCCCAGCTGAAGGACTTGGCTGTGTCCCCCTGAGCCGTTCTGGAGCACATTCCTTGAGTCAGGGATAAATGCCAGGACAGGAAGTTCCCCACTTGTAATTGAGGCAGTGCAAGGAGCTTATTTGTCTCTCAGTGCCTGACCTGGAACACCCAAGAGGTGACTTGACCCACTTGTGTCACTCTGCCAGTTCACCCCTGCAGGACCCAGCCACTGGGGCTGGGAGCTGCTGCTGGGTTTCCCTTGCATCACCCAAACACAATTCCTGGCACTCCGAGGCGTGCAGGAGCTGAATCTCCCAGGGTGTGGAGGTGCCTGGTCTCCAGTTTCCCTCAGCAGCACTGGGGTGATGATGGGTGATGGATGTGCCAAAGCCAGGGCTGGATGCACAGGAGGGGAGAAGGGCTCAGAGCCTTTCCCAGCACGTGCTGCCCAGCAGGAGCTGCCCTGGCTGGCAGGGATTGCATCCAGCCCTCCAGGCGGGGCAGCAGCAGCCAAGCCTGGCAGCAGTAGGACAGAAGGAGCTTGCAGATGCAGTTTTTTATCAGCTGCTCTGGAAACCTGCTGCAATTTTAATAATCAGCTCCAGCAGAATTGGGCAGGTCCTGCTTCCCTCAGCACAACCCCGCTGGCCACGGGGCACGGCTGGACAACCTGGAGCACATGGCAGGGCCACGTGGAGATGGACCCTGTGGCCAGGGCACTGCAGGCTCTCTTCTGCTTCTGGTTGTTGATAAGGAACAGCTGGCTCAGGATCCTGAACCCTCAGACCACATCTTCAGAAATCTCCTGTAATTTTGGAGCAGCCCAAGTCAGAGCAGCTCTGCAGAAATTCCCAAAGTTGCAGCACACACCTCAAATTTTGGGCTGTCCTGAGCCGTTTTCCTACAAAGAAAAATTAGTGGAAAAGATTATTTGTGTTCAGCTGCTTGGTAACTTGGGGGGTATTTTTACAGGCTGAATCCGGCAGAAGACTGATTCCTTGGGGTCTGATTCCTTGCAAAGCTCTCCCAGTTTTCATGGAGTGGCCCATATTTAGGGTTTGTTATTTTTAGCACCATAGTAGCACCGTTCACTTGTCTGTGCATGCAGCCAGGAACAGCCCAGCTGAGGGAGGAAAAGGGAGCAGGAGGAGTTCCCTGTGATCTCACTGTAAATCAGCAGCTTCTGCAGCAGCCAGCACTGCCTGCCCACTCCCTGCCACTCTTCCCCTCAGCCTTTTGTAAGGCCAAGCAGAGCAGGAGCCTCCATTCCCTTCCCAGCCATTCCTGGTTGTTCCTTGAGGGGTTTGAGTCATTCCAGGCTTTTTGCTGCTGTGGCCAAGCACAGCTTCCATCTGGATGGGGTTTTTAATCTCCCCTTGGCTCATCCATTCTCCTTCTTTGAGCCTGGCTTCTTCCCTGCTCCTGCCAAACACAGTTCAACCCCTTCATCCTCGTGTCTGTATGAGTGCAGTCATGCCCCAGCTGCTTCATCTGCCCCTCAGCTGCCATTGCCTTGTTCTTCAGTCCCAGGCCTTCCCTGTTCTCTGCCTCCTGTGCCATTTGGGGATAGCAGATCACTGCCAGAATCCAATTCTCAAGTCACCAGAACAGGAACCAAGGCACCTCCAGAGTGTCTTCCATTGGTAACTGGCAGACAAGACAATTAATGAAGTTCACACAATGTTCCTAAAGACCAGGAACTTCAGCTCTTCCCATCCTACACACTGGAATAATTTCACATTTCTGTTAGTATAAAGCTGTTCTTTTATCTTCTATGGTCCCAGACCTTGGAGTTCCCACTGGGATTGGCAGAAGTGGGACATGAAGGGCATTCAGCCCTTCTTGGGACCACATCTGAAAAGCTGGAGGGATCACGTACAACACAGGCAGGGCTGGATTTATTTGGCTCTATAAATAGAATCCTGCCCAGTCCTCTTTTTGAAAAGCCCAGGAAAAGAAGGGAGGCAGGAAAGGTGTGGTACTGCAAATAAAGCATTCTGCCCACATGCTGCATTAATTAGGCCCAGCTCAGAAGTTACAGGTGGGATTTTAGATGTGCTGTGGCTCCCAGTCTATACAAATTGCCTTGTAGACAGCAGAGAAATTTGATCTTCCTCATCCCCAGAATCACTCAGCTTTCCATGCAACAGGAGGCTTGCATTAAAGGATTAACATTTTGAAACTCTGAAGGCACCTACCTCGATGCACAGTTAAGATTAAAGCATGAAATTTGTGTGAATTGGAAAGCAAAACAGGAAATACAATAATAGCAGCACTGGTGGTGCTGGAATGGTGGGTTTGCTTCTGACCACCCTAACTCTAAAAAAGGCACTGGCAGGTGACACCTGGTGGCACTGCTGGGCTCAGGGGGTGCAGGGTCACACCTGGTGGCCCTGCTGGGCTCAGGAGGAGCAGGGTCACACCTGGTGGCACTGCTGGGCTCAGGGGGTGCAGGGTCACACCTGGTGGCACTGCTGGGCTCAGGAGGAGCAGGGTCACACCTGGTGGCACTGCTGGGCTCAGGGGGTGCAGGGTCACACCTGGTGGCACTGCTGGGCTCAGGGGGGGCAGGGTCACACCTGGTGGCACTGCTGGGCTCAGGAGGAGCAGGGTCACACCTGGTGGCACTGCTGGGCTCAGGGGGGGCAGGGTCACACCTGGTGGCCCTGCTGGGAGCTGTGTTAGGGTCTCACCTGGTGGCACTGCTGTGGAGCTGTCAGTTCCTGCAGCTCAGCACCTGCCTTCAGGTTGAGTTCCTCAAGTCCTGCTGATTCACCCTTGTGCAAGTCACTTAACTGTTCTGTGCCTGCTGCCCAGCCCTGCAGGTGCCCAGGCTGCACAGGGTGTTGTAAGCCCTCATCCACAGGAATTCGGGGTGTTGGAGATGTGGGAGCTGTTAACAGAGCACCGAGTGTCATCAGCCATTATCAGATGCTTTATAATAACATACACACACCTCCTGGGCTGCTTGCTCCCTGTCGTGGTGGCTTGCTCTAGCTCGGATTGCTTTGAGATTTTGTTCTTTCTAGAGGGAGTTTTGGAGTTTTCCCCCAGTTTTGAGCCATTCCCCAGTGAGCTGTGCCCTCTCAGAGTGCTCCTGGAGCAGCCCCATCTGCTGTGCTGAGGCAGACTCCAGAATATGTGATGACTTTGCAGAGCTGCTTAACACCAGTGAACACACAGCTTAATCAGCTTAATAAGCTGCCACTCATCAGCTGAGACACCTTAACTGCCTGCAAGCACGCTCCTGAAGCAATTCAAGCTTTTACAGTCACTTGATGGTGTTTATACATCAGCAGAGGTGCTTTCCCTCCCAGTTTGGGTGTGCAGAGAGCACACGGAGCAGTGCTGGGCCTCAGTCCCTCACTCACAGCCCCTGCTCCAGGACTCTGCTGCAGTGACTCAGGCTGAGCACCTGCCCCAGCATGTTCTGTGTTGATTAAACTGCTTTGCAGGCCATAATTATTTTCTCTATCATGGTATAATGGCTCCGCATCGTATTAATTTTAACATTGTAAGAATTTGCTTCTGGGAACGGCCTTCTTGAATTAATCACTGACTCATGATTTACTGGGGGAGATAATATCTAACCTACAAGAGGCAGAACAGGAAACTATCTATTTAAAAGATGGCAGTGGCTGATAATTTATGGCTATAGACAAAGAGATATCTCAGAAGAAGAAGGTGGACAGATCCTGCAGTTTTGTGGTCACTGCTCTCACTCAGCAAAAAGGAGCTTTTGTGTAGTCACTGGAGGATCTGTTTCTGAGTGACAGGTTAAGATTGAGGGGGAAGAAAAGGAGTGACAAACAAGGAAAAAGAGTCCAAGCAGACCTCAAAGCCATCCTCAGCTCTGGGACCAAACCCTGTATTACAACAAAGGCAGTTCAACATCTCAGCATGTCACTAGCTTGCCATAGGAAACAAGGAGAGAAAAGGGAAAAAGCATCATCTTTTTGTGCCTGAATGTGTAATACAGGAGTTTTCTTACCTCTCTCCTCTCCAGCTTGAACTGGACACTCCCCCATCACTGAAGAGGCCTGGCCATCAGATGGTTCCTCTCATTACAGTCCATTAGGAAAGTCAACCTGAGAGTCAACAAGAAAAGCTTTAAATCCCAGAGGAGGTTGCAGCAGGTAAAGCTGCATCCTGGCAATCTGAAGGATTTTGTTCCATGTCACTGTGATCTATTCTGTAATTTGGGGTAACTCACACAACTCTTGGCACCACAGATTCCTGAAATTCCCTCTCCTGGAATTCTGGAGCCCTGAACAAAATCAGACACATAGAGGTGAAGGAGGATTGTGGACACAGCAGCCACACAGAGACATTTCCTGCCAGTGTCAGGTCCTGGGCAGGCACAGAGAGCTCTTCCTACCCTTGGGAAGCTCTCCCAGATTTTGGTGTGAGTGCTGCTGGCAGCTCTAACCACTCACAGGGAGACATCTGGCTTTGAAATGTGGGTTTGCCTTTGTTGGTCATCACCCACAGGTAAAGGCAATTCAAAGGCATCCCCAAGCCCTTTTTCCTTCTGAAACTCACCATTTCTGCAAGCAAAGCAACACCACTTTTGCCCTGGCAGTGTTTGTAGCCCAAACCACAAGAGGAGTTAATTTGGAAAAATTTGGGAAATGGCTTTCTTCACGTCTGTGATCCTGGAGCTGGGAGGGAGGATGGTGCTGCTGACCTTGGCTCTGCTCCTCCATGGAGCTCCTTCACACACAGAGCCAGAGCTTCTTAGGGCACGTTGGGCTGACTGGGAAGGCACCTTTGAACCTCTGCTGGGACAACCATCCAGAAACCACCCTGGGACTTTGGAGTAGCTGCAAGGGATCACCAGAACACCCCACAACACTGGAAATGCCACAGACTTCAGGAGAAGCCACACTGGTGCATAATGCACCAAGCTTCAAAAGATCTCCTGGCCCTTTGCCCGCTGAGGGTGAGGGCACAGAGTTTATCTGAGAGCTGACAGCAGCTGGGAGCTCTCCTGTTTGATTCCCTGAAATTGCTAATGGTGCTTTTGTTCCTGGGCTCAGGATTGAGTTCAGTGTTGCCTTATCAGTGTCCCTGGAAATCAGCTCTGCCCAGCACCTTTCCAATCCAGCAGCAGCTCCCCCCACGGTCCTGTCACACCGGTTCTTTTCCTTTCTCACATTCCCTGCTGGATGCACTCTCCTTCCCCACTGCCTGGTATTTACATCCCTTTCCTGTTTGTCTTGTAGGCCATCCCAACATGGATTCCCTCACCAAGGAATAACATCTTCCTTCCCTAACAAGGAACGAGGAATTGACTCCAGATTTATTCCAGAGTCTGCAGCCTCAGCCACACAAACCCAGCAGGGAAGCAAAGAAAACTCCTTCCAGGTGAGTGCAGCCTGGAAGACACCTCACTGCCATGGGATAAACGAAAATCCACCACAGGAGGGTGATCCCAGAGTGTCCTGGTCCAAAGGGGATGGCTGTTGTCCCCAGGAAGTGGCTGGGAGGTGGCAGTGCCTGGAAGGGCAGTGTGGGCTGGGAACAGCCTGGAGCAGTGGATCAGGGGCCCTTTATCAGCTGATCTCCCAGACATTTACAAACAGTAATTAAACCTGCACCACCCTGGGATGTGGGGGCCACTTCTTATCCCCATGGCATGGAGCAAGAAGCCAGAGCACACCTGACCTGGAAAAAGATTCCTCACATCCCAAGCAGAGGCTTTGGGCTGGTTTTGTGCCTGAACTCTCCCCAGAGGAACACTGAGGATAAAGACCCAAATGTGGGGACCCTGGGGCAGGAATGGTGAGGGACACTCCTGTCTGCACAGCACCCCAGGGCAGCTGATGGGTAAAAGCTGGCACAGCACCCCAGGGCAGCTGATGGGTAAAAGCTGGCACAGCACCCCAGGGCAGCTGATGGATAAAGCTGGCCATTTCCCCTGGCCATTTCCCCAGCTGGGCTGGGAATGAGAGCTGGAGAGGGGCTCACTGGAACAGTGCTTCCTGGGAGCCAGAACTGCCATTCCCAGCTATCCCATCCTGCCACCACTCCAGAGGGATGAAAAGGCATGAACAGAAACTCCTTTCTCCCAAGCCCTCCCACCCCTTGGGATCCTCATGGGAAGACAAATAAATCCATCAGCAGATCGTTCAAAAACATTTATTGTCACCACACAGTGACGTTGCAGGCCTGAGATTAAGATCATCAATAAATTCCTGACTGTGGAAAAGAATGAGCCCATGAAAAAGCCCAGGGCTCTCCTTACCCAACAGGGAAATCTTTACTACATCTCTCAGCAGCTGGATCTTCTATTAGGGGCTTGGGGAAAAGGAAGCTGGGAGGGAAGCAATGCCAGGAGGGATTTGATAAGGACAGAGGGCTGGAGGAAAGGGCAAATTAAATATGAGGAGGGAAGATCCCCAGCCTGTTATCAGAAAACACACAAACACTCCACACCCAGCTGCTGGGTTAGAGCCTGCTCCCTCTGCTGTGGGAGAGCAGGAGGGACTCCCAGCTGGGGTCCTGTGGCATCCCTGTCCTGTTCCAGCACTGTCTGGGGAGGGGAGCAGCCAGGGCTGTGCAGGGCTGGACCATGGCAGATCCATGGATTTTACCATGAACACCACAGGCTGTCCATAGCACTTCCACTTCCCAAAGCTCTTCCTCTCCCAAAGATTTTGGCTTAGGAGGATTAAGCATCACCCTGAGGGCCACACAGCAGCCCTGGAGTCCTCCCTACCAGCTCCTTGTCCATCTTGGCTGCTTCATATTTTACAATATTATTTTTAAAGGTAAGGTTGAAAAAATAAAAGCATGTTTGCAGTGTAAAGGCCATTAAAGCATCACTGACTGTCAGGGCTTTGGACAAACAGGTTCTGTGAGTTCTGTGTGTGTAAAACTCACATCACTGACTGTTGGTACAACACATTCCAGCTGCAGAATTCCTCTCTTTGATGGGAAGAGGGGAGCACTTGCAGGGGACAGGGTGGGGGCAGAGAGCAGCATCAGAACCCCCAGCACCCCTTTGCTCTGGCTTCACCAGGGCCTTCCTCACCCAAAGCTGAGTGAAATGGGAGAAGGAACACATCCTGCAGTTTGGAATCGATTTCCTGCTGGGAAACCCAGAGGAGGGACCCACCTCAGAGAGGAATGGGTTAAACACAGCCCCCAGGCAGAGCAGGGCGCAGCTGCAGAGCTGGATGCCCACCCTGACAGCAGCACTGGTGAGGCAGCCACAAACCCATCTCTGTCACTTCCCTGCCCGGATCCCTGCCGAGCTCACCCCGGGCTGGAGGCAGAGCCGGGGCGGAGCTGTGGCGCCGCGCAGGATCCCTCCGTGCCCGTTGGCTCCTTGTTGCCAGGCTCAGCTAACATTAATTATTCAGTTAATCACACTCATTTCTTGCCCTGTTTATCCCTTCTAAGATCCCCAGGTCCTTCTGGGAGGTTATGAATTGCTGGGAGAGCAGACAGGAGCCTGCTTTTCATCAGTCTTTTATGGATCAGAAAGCCAGCAGTGCCACACCAGTGCATGAACACACAGAGCTGCCCCAGAGAACAGAGCCACAGGGAGGCACAATCACAGTTCAGTCAGGCAGGGCTGACACACAGCAGCAGCTTTACCAAAGGCTGGTTATTCAGCAGTTCATGCCTGGGCTGCCTCACAGCTGGGGTTCAGCATTCCCAGCCAAAAGTGCAGCCAAGCCAACCCTCATCTCACTGAGGTAAATCCCAAATCTGTGCTCCATGACTGTGAGCACTGAGCTCTCATTCTGTGCCCGCTTTCCAGCTGATGATCTGTGGGAATTCCCACAGCTCTGGGGGTTCTAGTGCCCACCTCTCCCAAAATTTAATTCTATAAATCCAAGGCACTACCTGGGGAAATAAATGAGAGCTGGGGGAGCCCTCAGCAGGTTTATTAAAGCTCTGCACACTTACAAACAGATGCAGGCAGGGTTTGACTTCCCTGACTTTAATCCTCTTCTGCCATGCCCAGCACAGCACCAGGGCACCTCCGGACACGTGTGTGGGTGTCCTAACAAAACACAGGATGCTGTTTTTCCTTCACAGCCCTGCAGAGCCACACCACACACCGAGCTCCTCAGCTGCCTGCCTGATGATGCAAGCAGTGAATAAGCACGAATAAAGACACAGAAACTGGGTGTTGTTTGTAGAAGTGAGGAGCAGAGCCCTCCACCCAGCACTGGGGATACCAGAGCTCTTGCACAACTCAGCTCTCACTGCTGCTCCTTTTCATGCATCTCTGTCTCTGTGGGCGCTTTTTCACCAGGAGCACTGGGGAAGTTTCCCTTCCTCCCCAGCAGGGATGCCAGAGTGGGATTCCTGTGTCAGGATTTCCCTTAGACTCTGCTCACCATGAGCAGGCCTGTGCTGGCCTGCCAGGGCTGGCTCACAGGCAGCTAATTAGTGGTACTCAGTTCTGAGAATTGGGAGATGATCATTAACTAAAATTGGTTTGAAAGCTTCCAGTTTGTAGATGTTGAGTAATTAAAACAAGCCATGGGCTCCTCTGTGCTTTCCTGAGAACTCCCAGTGCTGGAGGCTGGGGAGTGACCCTGGAGGGGGGTCTGGGGTCTGTCACACACCCCGTGCTCAGCACGAGTCCAGACACCCCCTCTGCCACCCCCAGATGAGCCCAGGTGAGCTCTGAGCACAGAGCAGCTCCCGAGGGAGCCCCGTGCAAACCCTTGCTGCTTTCACACGACCTTTGGTGCTCGGGGTGAAAATCGCCTTCATCGCTCCTATCTCAATCTTCAAAAGGAACTGGTGGGCTCCGGGCAAGGAGTCAGGAATGCTCTCGCATATTTGGGAGCTCTGCTTTACGCAACCTCCCAGCAACTCGCCTTGGCTGGAAGGGATGAGCGATACTGAGCCAGTCAGCAAAACACCCACCTCGGCGGGCAGGGCTGGGGACTCTGCCCCGGCAGCGCTTCCCTGCACGCAGCCGGCACCGGGGCTCAGCCAGGACTGCCCAGACCCGCCCAGGAACCACGGCCGGGTCTCTGCCCCCAGCCCACCCCGGACGGGGGAGTCACCGGCCCAGGCACACTCAGGGAGCTGCAGCCTCTGCAAAAGCCAGGATGGGGTTGTGGGAAAGGGAGCCCCAAAACATCCAGCAAAATTCATCCTTCTTCTGCTGGGAACATAAAGTTACACCTGAGATGGCTTTTGCTGCTGTAAATCAGGAGTGGTGCTGCTGGAGGAACTGAGGCTCACACGGGTAAATGTTTGTCTGGCAGGAAGATCAGATTTTCAGGGCAACTCATTGAGGGGTGAGAGGTCCCCAAAGCCCCCAACTCTGCATACACACAACAGCCCAGGGCTGCCTGCAGAACTCTGCATACACACAACAGCCCAGGGCTGCCTGCAGAACTCTGCATACACAGAACAGCCCAGGGCTGCCTGCAGCCCTCCCCAGCTGTCCCCATCTGCACAGCAGAGCCAGCTGTCCCCACAGTCCCCTGGCACAGCAGGGCACAGGGGACCTGCAGCTTCCAGCTGGTGACACTGAGCACTGGGGGATTCCTGGTGGGACTAGTTTGACCTGGAGCTGAAATTCTGCTGTAGGAGGACTCACAGAATCAACACTGAATCAGAGCCATCCTGCTGAAGAAGGAGTTTGTGATCTGAAGGGAAGGAGTGCTGGAGAGATCTCAAAGGCTGATAAATCTGCAGCTTATCTGTGTTTCATCTCAGAGGCCATCCTCAAACAGTACTGAAGTAATCCAAAACTCACCAAGCTGACACATTCCAACATTTCCAAATCCTCTTCCCAGGGCTCTTTCTTTCCTCCCCACTCACAGGCCTCAGGTACCAGGAAAAGCAGAGGATGAAGACGAGGGAGGAGGAGAGGCCCTGATTTTCATTGGTCAAAGGATTAATTAGAAAATACAGCGCTCCCCTTGGCATCTGATGACCTAAATGGGAAGCAGCTTGAGGCAGTCTGAGCACAGGAGTTCAGGGTCCCTGTTCCACCTGGTGACACAGCTGGATATGGTGGCTGCAGAGGGGACAGCCCTTGGCCAAAACCATCCTCGAGCCCTTTTGGTGCCCCTGGGGTCACCCCCCTGCCCTGGCTCCTGGCCAGCCCATCCCAACTCTGACTCCAGAGCTGGGGAAAATGGTTCATTTTCAGTCCTTGAGCCTTTATTACTACGGAATATCCAAAACAACACAACCAACAACACAGTTACAAAAGGAGTTCACGGAGAAATGTGAAGCAGCCTGTGTTTGAAATGCTCTGTGTCACCATACTGAGTCCAGTATAAAACAATGCATATTTATACACATATAAAATACAAAAGGAACAACACAGAAATGTATAAACAGGGGTTGTGGAGGCCTCCATGGTATTTACAGTCAGAGATGTGCAGGGAGGGTGTTCAGCAGGCAGTGTCCGTTCAGCAGAGCCGTGGCTGCAGCTGGGAGAGTCTCTGTGCCAGAGAGGAGCTCAGAGCTCAGAGCCAGGCTCAGCCCTGCTGGGAAAGCTCTGCAGGGGCTGTGGAGAGGCCAAGCCTGGGCTGGCATCACTCCCTGCCAGGGCCTGGGCTGGCATCACTCCCTGCCAGGGCCACCAGCTCTGCTCCCTGCCCAGGCCTGGCAGTGTCACTTCGTGTGCCCAGCTCTGAAACGGCAGCTCAGGCCCGCTGCCAGAAGGGAATAAAATATAATAATAAAAAATAATAACAATAATAATAATAAACAACTCAACAGAGCCAAGGTCCACGTTCACAGGATGATCTCACAGCAGTCTGTGGCCCGGCCCCAGGGCCGTGGGGGTTCAAGTCAAGGCAACAAGAGCGGGCACAGGGCTGAGTTCTGTGGGGTCACTTGTGCCAGCTCGGAGAGAAGTGCCAGGAAGTGCTGCCTGCAGCTCTTTAGAGCTCTTTGAGGATGATCTGGAACTTGTTCTCTGCCTCTACCATGTCCAGCAGAAAGGCCATGTGGTTGCTGTAGTGCTGGATGATGTTGTTGTCCATGTTCACCAGGATCCTGCAGAGGAGGAGAATGGCTGGGTCAGATGCAGCACATTGAAAGCAGTTCACCTTCCCCAGTCTGAGAGGCTCAACCACTGTTAATGAATGAATTAAAGCCATGGCCCAAGACAAGAGAAGATCCAGCACAGAACAGTCACCAACCCTGGGAGCTCTGTCATGGCACAGCCACGAATTCCAGGGGCTGCTGGCCCTGGGGGTCTGGCCCTTCCCAGGCTCTGCCCAGTGCATTGGAATCTTCCTGGCTGCACCAGCCCCAGCAGCACCCCAAGCCCTGGCTCCAGCTCTGGCCTCCAGCAGGTGCCCCACAGACTCTGTGGGTACCCAAAAGCTTCCCCAGCAGAGCTGATCCCTTCATCTCTGCCTGCCCCAGAGCAGGGAGCCACAGAAGTCACCTGTGCCTCTTGTGCTGTGCTCCCATCTGATTGCTAAACCACAAACGATCCCAGGGATGCTGATCAGGAATCAGCCCTGGATTGTTCCTCCAGACCAAACCTCACCAAGGTCCAAAATTGCTCATTATTGCTCCTGAGTCACCCTGGGACCGAGTTCATGTGCTGAGCTCACCCCCATGAAGGGCCATGGCTGGGGCAGGTCCTGCCCTGCTGCCAGGCCAGGCAGTCCCTGAGCTGCACTGGCTCTCACCAGATGAAGATCTGCCCCTCAAGCTGTAATTACCAGGAGAAGATTGTTTAGGGTGGAGCAATAGGATAAAATTATTGAAAATTAAATCTGGGGGAGCAGGAAGCTGGGCCTGACCCTGCCACCAGCCAGAGTGGAGCTATCTCCAATCTCCCACACTTCAGGAGTAGCTGCTGGCATGGGTCACATCCAGCCTTCATTAAACCAGGTGTCAAAATTATTTATTTAATCTAATTTCCAGGTGTGGCCTTTCCTTTTCATGAGATACCTCTTTGCTCCTCCTGCCTGGTTTCCCTCTCAGTCATCACCAAACACTCACTGCTTATCAGATCAAGGCATGAACAAAACCAAAGCCAAACTGAGCGAGGTGGCCTCTCCCCTGAAGCCACCAGTGCTCGTCTTTTCCTTTGGGGAGAAAATTCCCATTTCTGGGGCTAAGGGATGAGCAGCATCAGCAGCAGGTGGAAGAACTCCTGACAAATGCAGAGGCTCACTATGGCCCACCCCTCATCCTGAGCCAGGGACATTCCAGCATTTTTTGGAGAAGCAAACACTGATCCCTCTCTGATAAGTTCTCCATAACCTCAGGCTTTGAAACACAAAGGATCACCACCAGACTCCCCAAACAGTTCCACCTTCACCCAACTTCCTTTGCTTGGGAGACTTAAACCTCCAAACAAATATAAATCAAACAAGCATTATCCCAAATCTTTAAAGCCCAGAAAGATCTGAGTTTTATATGCTCCAAATAGCAGAGCTTGCCATGGCTCTACCTTTTATTATCTTGTTAAAATGCTCTTGGAGCCAATGGCAGGGGCTGGAGAGAACAGCTTTGGAGGCACAGCAGAAAAGCAGATGAGAGATTAGCTTACCCTCTTTTGCACTTTTTGTAGACTTTATAAATGCTTTCTTCTGGAAGCCCATATTTTTCTGAAATCTGTGAGAGAAAACATGGCAATTTCTTGTACTTGTAAAGTGAAATTCCCATGATAAAAATCAAAGATAACAGCAAGCCAGGGTGTTCAGCAGCAAAGGATTCCCCCTCAGTTTTACTGCAGAGAACAAACCCCTGACCTGAACATTCTCCTGGGCAAGCTCAGTTTTGGTTTGGGGTGGCAGGAGTTTTGGAAGTTTTTGCCAAGCATTTTCCATGAAGGTTTTTGACTCTCTGTGGTGAGGGACGGGGGAAGGAGAAGATGGCAAAGAGTCATCTGTGCTGACATTTTTAAAACGGTCTATTTTTAAAAGTTTGTAAAACCAACAGAGCTTAAAGTGCAGCCATAAAGCCACCCCAAATCTGGGAGGTTTATTGTTTGTTTCCTTCCCAGCAGTCTCCAGAGAGGGCTGGGTTATCAGAGATGCTGCTGATAGCCATGACAGAAATATGTCCTTGTGCTCCTCAAACACAGCCAGGGAATTCCAGCACGAGGCCAGGGAGGGTTTCAGATCACACATCCCCAGCCTGGAGAATGGAAAGGTGTTTGACAGTGGAAAATATGAATGTGCTGTCACAAGAGGAGAATTCCATGAGGATCTGGATGGGGAGGAGGTGTGATCCTCCCTCTGCAGCACAGCACAGCCACGCCAGGAGCTCCTGGGACAGCTCAGCTCCTGCTCCCGCTTCCATTCCCATTCCCAAGGGAGAGCAGGCAGGGCAGATGAGCAGCCCATGTCCAGCTCCCTGTTCACCAACCCCACTCCCTTTCATCTGCAGTTTGTCCATTCCCAGCGGGTTTGGGGACACTCACAGCTGTCCTGAGGCCCTGCAGATCCGGGGTCTTCAACATGAGAGCATCAAACACCTCCTCGGACTCCCTGCGCACGTAGAGCAGCACTGCAGGAGAACAGGGCCTGGTCAGGGGCTTTGCCAGGCTCCCAAAGCCCTGTGGCTCAGGGAACTGGGGATCCCAGGGTTACCTCTCTGGGGATCTTCGTCCTTGCTGTGCTTTGGGGGCACCGCGTCGAAGTCGTCGGCGAAGGAGGCCCCGCTCCGCTTGAGGGGCAGCCTGGGCAGGGACAAACACACTCAGGAGGGCCCAGAGCAAGAGCACAAACACCTGCACTGCTCAGCCTCTGACTGAACAGCCACTCACTCCAACAGCCAGCCAGCAATTAACTGTTGGTTGGTAATTACAGCAGCACAGGACAGCTCAGGGAGGGCCTGCAGAGCTTTGGGGTCACCAAACCCAAAATCCTCCTGCACCTCCTGTGGGGCACTGGAATCCCCACACAGAGGACCCAGGCTGGGGGAGATTCTGCTTTTCAAGTGTGACCCCACTTCATTCCAGTTTATTTTCCAGCCTCTGGGTGTTTGAGCCCTTCAGTGACAGTTGTGATGTTTTATTCTCCCTTCCAGACATTGTCTCCATGAGAACAGCAGCACAATCAGGGAGCAGCTCATGTTGGAGTGACTCTGACAGGGACAGAAATGTGTCCATGTTTCTGCAGCCCTGAGTCCCTTCCAGGACAAGGTTTAACTCATGTTCTGACTCTCAGAGCATCAGGGAGACACTGAGCTGTGTTATCCTGCCCTGGGGTATCCAACAGCCCTGGCATTCCCAAAGGAACAGAGCAGCTGATGGATGGGAAATACACAGTGCTGCCTGCTCACCTGTTTGCAGAGTTGGGAACAGCAGGAGGGAGCACCTGGAATGCAAAGGAAATGGATCTGTGAGTTTGCACAGCATCACTGCGTGCTAGAGAGGCTGGGGGAGGCATCTTGGGCACACTTTAAACACGATTTCCCTCCTCCTGACCCATCAGTTTTCCCACACTATTAAACCCAAACATCTGTTTCTTAGATTAAATGAAATTTGATATAAAGAACTTCCCCAGACTCCCTAGTTTTGACAAACTGAGGCAGGGAATGCTGAGGAGCTCTGAAGGACACTGGACAGAGGACAGTGGGGGGGTGTCCCACCCACACAGGGACTGAGATGGTCACATTTTGCTATAATTTATTTTCTACTGCTATTTTTACTCCCCCTGCAGTCCTGTGCAGGTGTGTAAAGCACAGGAATACCTGCAGAGGTTCTCTCACCCAGCCCTGCTGCATGGCCGGGCCACTCGGGACAGGGAGTGCAGCTCAATCCCACAGAGAGCTGGGCTGAGCTTGGGGCTTTTCCCGCAGCCCGGGGGCTCCGGGGGCTCCGCTCAGCCCGGGACGGGGAGCCAGGCCGGGGGACTCACCGAGCCACACCTCTGGGGGGCGGAGAAATGCACGTTGGGGATGAAGAGCACGGGCTGCGTCTCCAGGTCGCTCTCGGGCCGCAGGAAGGTGATCTCGTTCCCTCTGAAGCCAGAGAGCAAACAGCCTTTCAGACCTACAGACGGAGAGTCCAGTTCATGGCAGCCCCTCGCTCTGGGGCAGGGGAGC
Organism: Calcarius lapponicus; assembly: GCA_039654755.1. Lineage (NCBI taxonomy): Eukaryota > Metazoa > Chordata > Aves > Passeriformes > Fringillidae > Calcarius > Calcarius lapponicus. Next base: position 17,611,700 of record JBBFKN010000011.1, read on the forward strand.
TCCGTCCCGAGGACAGGAGCCTGCAGCACCTCCAGGGCACTGCCAGGGGCTGGGGGGGCTCCGAGCCCAGCACGGGCCTGGCTGCCGGGGGGGCTGAGGGCAGCAGGCCTGGGGGCAGCCACATCCATGGAAGGGAACAGAGGGAGCACACACAGGAACTCACCATTGTTGTTGGAGTCCAGGCATTTTCCTTTCCTTCTGAACTGTTTCCTTTCATCATCCCTCATTTTCCTCTCTGCTCCCTGGGGGAAGATCCAGTGAAATTGAGGACATTGCCATTTCCAGCACTGGTTCCATGGCCACCTCTGGGGTGTGACACATTAAAGTGAAGGCAGCCTTGACTCAGAAATGGCCACCTCAGGGACCTCCCCCAGCCCAAGCCAAGACTCTCTGACACTCAGAAATTAGAAAAACAAAATTTGCTTCTAAAAATGAAACACATAGGCAAGAATAGCTGTGAGAAATTTTTCAATGGGAAGATATCTGAGATTGGGGAAGAACCTCCAAGGAAACTCTAGTCTCTTTTGATATTTAACAACTGGTCAAAAATAGAGTTTATGTGAGGCACAGTCAGAGGTCTGGGCTGTTCTAGGCTCTCACAGCCCTTCTGGTTTTGCTCCTGGGGCCTCTGCCAGCTGGGTTTTGGAATGGTGGAAGGAGAGCTGTACCTTGTCACAGAAGATCTTGATCTGGCACACAGCCCTGTGCACCAGCTGGCTGCTGCCACTGCCGCAGTCGTAGGTGTCGATCTGCAGGTTCAGGGGCACCCCCTTCACCCCCTTCTGAGAGGAGAAGTCTGTGCTCAGGCAGTTCACCCCGATGAACACCTGCAAACAGGGACAGCGTTGGTGCTGCTGGAAACCTCCTCAGGCAGCAGCAGGGCCAAAGCAGCTGCTGAGGCTCCTTCAGCCCTCCCAGGGCAGCCCGGCAGGGCAGCAGTTGGATTCCACCTGAGCCTCTCCCCCCACACCTATTCCAGCTCCTTAACTCAGCCTCTCCATTCCCAAAATCCTGCCTGGGGATGTTCTTGCTGATATTTCTGATCTTTCATTTGAAAGGGACCCTCAGACAGCAAAGCCCTGCAGGAAGGGAGGAGGGCAAGGCTGCAGCCTCAGGACTTGCCCAGCAGTGCTGCTTAAATAAATATTCATCCCACACTGGGCTCTTTTATCACCAGGAGGCAATTAACTGCAGGGGGAACTCTGGAAGAAAAGCTGAGCACAGCTTGAATCCGAATTGTTTCTCCAAACTGCCAATTCATTGGTGTGGCCTTGGAATTCCCCTGGACCCTGGGGACAGATTTGCAGGTGGAGAAGCTCCCAGAGCTCCCTCAGCTGAGGATTCAGCCCTGAAACCCAATGTCAGCTACAGTCAGTTCTCAGAAAAGAAAACCTTTTCACTGGGGGTAAAGTTTAATTGGAGAGAGAGAAGTAGCAGGTGCCATGGCCAACCCAAACACCCAAATACCCAAATACCTGACCCCCCCTGTTCCCAGCCCCTGACCCCTCCTGCCTCACTCCCAGCTCTCTGAAGTCTCACCTCTCCCTGCCCCAGGCCACTGAGTGAGCAGAGTTTCTGCTAAGAGTTAAATCCAGTTTTGCTGAGATGCCCCCAGGGCTTGCCACATACCTGACATATTTCCATTTCTGACAGCTCTGCCTTAAAGACATTTGTTAACCTCTTGGGTTGTAAAAGACCCAGGTTGCCTTTGGGCTCATTGAGATCCCAAAGCCAGGCAGGGTTTTCCCAAGCTTCAGAGACTTGGGGAATCTATGCTTTTTATTTTTTTCTTAGTTAGTTCATCTGGTTTTCAATCCCCACTAGATACAAAGTGGTAATGAGAGGTCTGAGATACAGAAGAGACAGCAGAGCTGCAAAGACGTTGCTGTAATGAGCTTTGCTGGTTTTAAGGTGAAAAGGGATCTGTGACCTGGCTGGCTCCCTTCCCCATCCCACAGCCCACAGCAGGGTGGTCAGTCTGTCTGCATCCCCCTCTGCAAGGGGGCTCTTTGTTCCCTCAGCTGGGGCTTATTTAAACAGGTACATGTGAGCAGAGCCCTGAATTGCTGCGAAACCCTTTCTTCAGAGTTATCCATCAGCACTAAGAAAACATCCCTGGGCAGTGTGGGTGTACTCAGAGTGTTTGTTAGCTCATGGCAGTGCTTGAGCACACTCTGAGGCACAGTGTCCTGCTGTCCTGCCAGGCAAACACTGCAGTGCCAGGGCTCGGCCTGGGGGCTCTGCCTCCCTCTGGGCTCTCAGGAGGGAGCTGCAGCTTTGCTGAGGACCATTCCCAGCTCCCTCCACGGGCACTTTGTACCTTGGCTTCCTCGTGGATGTTCCACACGAAGGACAGGGCGTTGTAGGCCAGCTCCTCGATGTTCTGCACCGTGTTGAAGTTCTCCTTGCAGTCAGCTGGCAGGAGGGGAGGAGCAGTTAGCACTGGGGCTAAAACTGGTGACATCCCCGAGGCCTCCCAGCCACAAACCCTGCCCTGGCTGACTCCCAGAGCCAGGGAGGCCCTGGGAGGCCCTGAAGGGGAGGCAGAAGCTGCCCAGCCCCCCAGGCGTGGCACCCCTCGTACCCACGTCGATGACTCTCTGCTTGGCCGTGGGCTGCCGGGAGTGCCAGTGCTTCCAGAACTTCAGCTGCTCCGTGGGGATCTTCTCGTTGTCAAACACGATCATCACCACGCTCTGCAACACAGCCAGCACAGCCAGCTCAGAGCAGAGCAGATCAGTGCATCCTGACCCTTCCATCCTGCACTGCCCTCAGAGCCACGTGAAACAGGAAATTTTATGCTGGAGAAGCTGAGCAGGGCAGGGGAAGGGATTTGGGCTCAGCCATTTGGCACATTGATCTCGGGGGCTGCTCCTTGGCCTGGCCACACATCCCAGGAGCAGCATGGGGACCCTGTCCTTGGCTCAGAGCTCTTCCCAGCAGGGCCCCCACTGGTCCTTTGTGCATCCCTGAGCTCCTGTGACAGGTTCCAGCTGCCATGGAGGCTCTGCAGGGCAGCAGAGGATTATCCTGTGGGACTGAATCCACCCCATTCATCCCTTTAAGCCAACATGAGCCACAAAGCCATTCCTGCTCACGTTCAGCTCTGTTCCCAGAGCTCCCAGAGGAGCTGCTTGATGTCCCATTCCAGAGCTGTCAGCAGAGCTGTCAGCATGTCTGGGTCTCTTACCTTCACTTTATTTGAGGACAAGTGCAAACATTTGCTGTCTCCAGCTGTCCGCAGTGTGATGGGGTAGAACTGTCCTTTGTTGAGGTAGGCCATGGGAGAGTCCCCAGATTTGATGTGAATGGCTTTGGGTGACCCCAGCGTGTATTCAAAGTCACTTGGATGGAACAAAGAGAGAAGGATGAATAAGCACACGCTGCTGTTTCACTGCAAAAGCAAAACAGAGCCCCAGGAGCCTCCACCCCACGGGTTACAGGCTCCAGTTTCTGCTCCATTCCCCACCTCACACACCCTGACACAGCACAGCACATTCTGATCCTCCCCAACACCCTGGGGAGCAGCACTGCTCCAACAGCCTCATTTTACCCCTCAGCTTTGGCTTAAAAACTCCTGGATGTGACTGCAGCCAGTGTTTTTGTGTGGATGGCAACAGAACCATTGCTCAACCAGCAGCCTGCAGCAAAACACACAAAAATGGGTACCTGTGAAGGGGCTTTTACCACATCTTAAACTCAGGTTCCTGTCTCCAAATCCATACCCATAACTGACTGAGCCAGAAAATCTCTCCCTTAATGGTCCTGTAGAAGAAGGACCTGCAGGACACCAACACCTGCTTGGCTATGCAGAGCTGGGCTCAGAATCCCAGCTCATGGGACCCTCAGTGTGGTGGGCACCAACTTTAATCTCTACAGAAAAGCTTTGTGGTGGCACACAGAGAAGGTGTCACTGCTGGCAATGGAAATTTGAAAGAAGAGCCTGAATTCAGCAGCTCTCAGGCCTTCACCAGCAGCTGAGCACTGAAACCATGAGGCCACAGCTGGTTTCTGCTGGGAGGAATCTGTGCAAGCCACCACCTGTACTGGAGCCTTCACTCAGACCCTTCAAGTGCCCTGTTTAGTCACCAACCCATCTCCTTCCTGCTCCACCTCCTGTGATGCCATCTCTGAAGATGGGCTTGGCAGCTCCTCTTATCTGCAGCCAGGAGAGCCAGAGAAGTTCAGTGCACAAATAAACAGTGAGCAGGGAGCCTCTGCTGTCTGTGTGAACATCCCCACGTCTGACAGCTGACTCACCCAGTCAGCTGACTCAGGAGCAAATAAAAAGTGGGAGGTGAAATAATGTTACCTGCTGGGAGGTTTGATTTGGTATCTGGAGCAGCAAAGCTCTGCCTGGTAGAGGGGTGGAAAGGAGGAAGAAATCCCTCTCATGTTTTAGGAATGAGAGGCAGTGGCACCCTCTAAAATCAAGGCTGACTAACAGTGCTATGTGGGAACCTAAACCTTAGATTAGGGGAGGCTGATTATCACCCTCATGCCCTGCCAGCCTCCTTTTCCCTGTCATTTACCCCATTCCAAGCAGCCTGTGGGGAGATGGGGCAGGCACCTGGGTCCCTCTGTGTCACCCAGCCAAGCAGGGAGGGGCTGTCACCCTGAGATGGGACAGCAGCTGGGCCTGGACTGGCCCCAGTCTGGGGGCAGAGCAATCCCAGCTTTGGTCTGAAAGCTCATGGGGCAGCCCCTTGCTCCAAAAGCACCAGGGAGACACAACTGGTGTCTGCAGAAGCACAGCATCTGTCATTGCCAAGGCTGGACTGGGGACAGGAAAGGGATGCAGTCCTTCCCCAGGAAACAGCCAAGAGTTCCCTGGAAGCCCAAAGCCCTGGGTTGCTGTTACCTCTTCACTCCATCTGTGGGGTAACTCTCGGGGCAGGGTGGCTCTGGCTGGGGTTTGAGGATGTCACTGAAGAGCAGCGTCTGCAGGAAGAGCAAACAAACCAAGAGTCAAACCTCTCATGGCTTTGTCCATTCACCTCTCCCAGACACCACAGCAGATGAGCTCCAAAATCAACATCACCCCCAGAAATCCCTCAGGAACAGCTCAGTGCCCCCAAAGCCCAGCCTGACCTCCAAAATCAACATAACCCCCAGAAATCCCTCAGGAACAGCTCAGTGTCCCCAAAGCCCAGCCTGACCTCCAAAATCAACATAACCCCCAGAAATCCCCCAGGAACAGCTCAGTGCCCCCAGAGCCCAGCCTGACCTCCAAAATCAACATAACCCCCAGAAATCCCCCAGGAACAGCTCAGTGTCCCCAAAGCCCAGCCTGACCTCCAAAATCAACATAACCCCCAGAAATCCCTCAGGAACAGCTCAGTGCCCCCAAAGCCCAGCCTGACCTCCTGGGGGTCCTCCTTGAAGGTGCTGTCGGGCTGCCAGCGCTGCTGGGCCGGGGCCATGGGCAGGCTCTCAAACAGGGAGTTCAGGGAGCTGCTGTCATACACGTCCCCAGGGGCCACCAGGAAGTTGTCTGGGGTGGCTTCCAGCTTGCTGGTGCCTGGAGGGAGCAGGGCTGCCTTGTGAGCAGCAGGGACACCCTCGAGACTCAGGCCGTTCTTCTTGGGGGGCTCGCAGAACTCCTGGCTCATGGAGACGTTTTCTGACAGCAGCTTCATGAGATGGGCTGAGCCATCGAAGGAGGGCAGCTCAGGCTCATAATCCATCCCGTGGCAGTGCCTGCTGGAGAGAGGCCTGGCTCAGGGCAGGGCAGAGAGGGCACCCCCAGTGTGCTGCTGGCCTGGCTGCCAGGTGACCCTGAGTCAGTGCCTGGGAGCACTGACAGCCCCTGGGGATTCCACCCACAGCTCTCAGGGCAGGCAGCAAGAGCCAGAGGTGCTCAGCAGATAAGGGATGAGCACAGGGAGTCAGGGAATTTGGTCTGGATGTGGTTTGGGGCTGCACATCCACTGCTCCTTCATTGAGGCCACCACACACACAGAGCAGCAGGAGTGGTAACAAAGGTGATGCTGTGTGGGCTGTCCATCACAAGTCTTTTTAGGGCTCATCAATGCTGAAAGTTGATTTTTTAATACCCTTTTTAAAGGAAAAACAATTACTGTACAAATTCACAAACTCCAGCAACTTAGGAGGCAAAAAGCAAAACCAGCTTAGCTCAGTTTACTTCTGAAGGAGTGAAGTATCACTGGGGGTTTATTCTGTCAGGTGGTTCTAAACTGACAATGCCAAAGTACACAGCACCCAGGAAGGGGAACTGAACTCCCTGTGGCAAATGAGCCATTAATTTCATAGTCAATTATCTGAAAACCTCAAAGGACAAAAGGGAGTCACTGGAAGAGAATCCTGGGAGAGTGGAACAGAAACTCTCATCAGCCCAGGGAATGAATGAGGATTTGGCCATTCAGTGCTCAATCCTTCTGCCCTTTGCAATTGTCACAAAATAGGAACTAAAGGCAATTTCTTCAGCTGCTGCAAATCAGCAGAACCCCTGTGAGCACAGCCAGACAGATGCTCAGGTGTGTAAATGGGTGTAGCTCCAGCTTGGGACCTGGCCTAAAGAATTTTAATGTGTGTCTCAGGGCTAATGAGCTGCACTGTTGCTGGTAATAACACCGTGCTTTGATGTCTATTTTCTGCAAGCTCAGAGCCCCATCCTGCATTTCAGCAGCTGCAGGAGAGTGAGGCAGCCCCAGAGAGCAGGAACTGAAGCCAACCTCTTTGCCAGGTCATTGCGTGCCACCATCCCAGCTGGCAGAATCCTCTTCTCCTTGGGCACCTGGGACAGGGCAGAGCAGAGTTTGGTTAGGGCAGGATTTTGTTAAAGGGAAACAGAGCACAATTAGCCCAGTCCAATAAAACCAGATAAAGTCCCATGAGAAGAACAAACAGCAGAGCTGGGCTCTGCACTGGGCTCCCAAATAACCTCGGACAAGCCACAGCAGCTTCTTCTGGGCAGGACCTTAAAAGCCCCCAGGTGAGGGGGGACATCATTGCTATTGCTTCCAATCAGATCCAGATTTCTCAAAGCTCCATCCTCCAGCAGCACTGGGAGAATAAAACTGGTGGGGACCGCAAGGCTGCTCCAGCCAACAGCCCTCAAAGCCCTTATGGATAAAAATCCAGACTCAAGGCCCCTGGCTTCAGCTTTTCCACAGGTTCTGGATTCCCTTCAAGTGCTGGTTCGTGCCTCAGTTTACCTCTGGGGACACTGATGGCACTGTGTGGTGTTGGATAAACAACTGGGGGGGCTCAGGAGATGGGGGGCCTCAGTAGAGGGGTCCCCTCCTAAGGTGGTACATGTTTGACACATATTCTACACTGCTTTTACCCCAGTTTTACCCTGGTTTTACCCCAGTTTTGCCCCAGTTTTACCCCAGTTTTGCCCCAGTTTTGCCCCAGTTTTGCCCCAGTTTTACCCCAGTTTTGCCCAGGGCACCCACCATGTAGTAGTCGTAGAGGAGGCTGAGGGCGGCCACGCTGTCGTCGTCCCCGTTCACCCTCATCATGGCCTTGGTGGCTGCAGTCAGGGGGTTCTCCAGGTAGGTTTTCCAGGCCTCATCCTCGCTGGTGTAGGGGAATTTCTGGAAGTTCATGGTGTCATTCTTCATCAGACGCACGGATCTGAAACTGGAGGGAACAGGAATCAGGGAGGAGCTTTTCCCACAGAGCTCTCCATGGACACAGGAAGGGCTTCCCAAGGGCTCTGTGGCAGGGACGAGGGATCTTCTCCTGCTCCTGACCTCCCAGAGCCTTTGGGATCAGCTCCTCTGCTGCTGGAGCTGGGCACAAACCAGGCCAGAGCCTCCCCAGGGGCAGCTGCTCCCTGTCCTGCCCAGGGAGGCAAAACCCCCTCAGCTGCTCCTTCCTGCAGCACTGAAAAGGGAGCAGGGAACAATTTTCCCTTGGATGTGCAGCTCCAGGCCAGCACAGCCCACAGTCAGACACAGGCACTCAGTGCCCAGATGAAACCAAACCTCATTGTTTGCCTTTGCTGCAGTCCATGGTTTTAAATGATTTTTTCCCAATCATTTGTAGCTGATTTTAGTCAGAGGGAAGCAGACAGGCAGATCACAACCCCCTCCCTTCCACTAAAGAATTCCTGGCTGAGGTGAGGCTCGTGGGACTACGTGAGAAGCAACACAGCAAAATAATGCCCTGCCTGTCCTCACTTCTGGCACTTTCTCCAGGCCTCTCCATCTTATGTTAATAAACTGTCAGACACTTAATTGCCCAAACATTGGTTATCTTTCCTTTTCCTCCAGCAAGCCCTGCCAGCAGCCAGCCCAGCAGTGCCTCTGTGCATTCCCTGGGAGGTTGGAACCATGGAATCCTGGAATTGTTTAGGTTGGAAAAGACCCCAGAGATTGAGTCCAACCTTTGAGGGAATCCCAGCACATCCACAGAGGCTGAGCCACTGGCCCTGCTCCTGTCACACCTTCCTGTCCCCAGCACCTGCTGTCACCACCACAGCCCACACCATTCACCATCAAATAACATCTCCATGGACAAAAATTCCCTTTTCCTCAAAGTCCAGGAAGGGCAAGACTGGGTTTCATTAGAAGAAATGTTTTAATAACTTCTTTAAATCTCCAAAGTTGCCAGGAGCTGAGTGGAGTTGAACCATGACATCCCCTGATGTTTGTTCATGGAAAGGCAAAGGAAACCTTCAGGAGTTCCAGCAATGAATGCCACAGTTTAATGGCATTGTCATAAGGAGTATGTTGTTTTCATTCAGCCACTCTCCATGGGTTTATAATAAGTCCTGGTGTAGATTTTTAAGTGAATCACTCAGAGAACAATAATTCCTCTTGGGAGGAACCCGGCATCCCTGAAGCTCCCCATGGTTACTCTGTCACCAGGCACTGCCACCTGCACAAATTCCCATTAAACCGTGCAGGGACGGCTTGGGATGCTCCAGGCTCGGCTCCCGAGCTCTCCTTGGCTCAGACTCCTGCTCTGGTGCCTCTCCTGCCTAACAAAGCAAAGGCAGCACGGAATTACTCTGCAGTTCAGGAATTACAGCTGATTTTTTCCATCAGGCCACCGAGGGCCGTTCCTGCTGTCCTTGTCACCTTTTCCTTCAGGAATCCTCTGCTCTCCCTCCACCCCCGGGGCTCCGTGCCCGGCGGGGCTGGGCTGGGCAGGGCTGGCAGCGCTCCCGGGCATAGCGGGCCCCGCGCTCAGCCCGGCCGTGCCCCGGCAGTTTCGTTGTTTGTAGCGCTTCTCACGCGGCCTTTCTCCCTCCTCCTCCTCCTCCTCCTCCTCCTGCTGCTCCTGCTCCCTGCCCGCTGTCTCTGGGTGACTCAGGCTCTGCTCTCCTGCCCGGGCAGGACCCGCAGCTGCCCCGTCCTCCCCAGGGACAGCGGCGGAGCTCTGGGAACGGCCGAGAGGAACTCACGGGGCACGATGGAGCAACAAAGCACCCGGGAGCTTAAAAACACCCGAATTCCCTGGGAGATCCATCCTTCCTCAGCTAAAGCATTCCTTGTGTGATTGTTCCCTCCTGCCCCTCACCTCTGCTGGGAGAAACCTGGAAAAGGCACCCAGGGACAGCTGCCCTGCCTCAGCCTGGAGAGAGAAAAGGCAAAGTGCCCTGATGGAGAGAGAAAAGGCAAAGTGCCCTGATGGAGAGAGAAAAGGCAAAGTGCCCTGATGGAGAGAGCCCAGCGTGGGCACACAGAGCCCCTGGTGCTCCTGGCAGCAGTGGGACAGCAGGACAGCAGGACAGCAGGACAGCAGGACAGCAGGACAGCAGGACACACAGCTGGGAGCTTCAGGCAGGAGGACCCAGAGGCCTGGAGAGGCAGAGCAGCTGCTCCATGCACGGGGAGCTGCCCTGGGGTTCACCCAGCAGAGGAGGGGCACAAGTGACAGGAATTGCACCTTGATCCCACCTTGCTCCTGTCCCTGGGATCCCTGGCAGGCGCTGGGATGAGTGAGTGGAGCCCCTCAGAACCCACCCTGCAGGGGACTGAGGGAACATCCACCCCATCCACTCGTCCTGAGATCAGCCCTGCTCTGAGCCTGCTCCCAGAGCTCACCACAGCTCCCCAGGATCTGAGCAGAGAGGTGATCTGAGCAGATAAGCAGCTGTGGTGACAAGTGCAAGGCACCTTTCTGACATCAGGACCTACAGGACACGCAGATCCCATCAGCAACCTCTGTGAGGCACAGCTGCAGGGAAGAGACCCAAATCCAGATCCAAACACACCAGGAAAGTCACCCAAATCCAGATCCAAACACACCAGGAAAATCACCCAAATCCAGCTCCAAACACACCAGGAAAGTCACCCAAATCCAGATCCAAACACAGCTGAACTTTACTTTCCTCCTCCTGTGATGCCCCTGCACGTGGCCAGGCCCTGTTTGCCTGTTCCAAGCTCCCTGCTCTGCTTGGCAAGGCCAGAGCTCCTTTCCAGGCCAGGGAAACACCAACCCGGGGAGCAGCCCCTCCCTCCCTGCCCTGTGTGCACACCGGGGCCTGGGGCCATGTGCAGAGCAGGGTTTGGGGCAGGGAGCAGCGTGTTTGTTTCCAAACACTTGGAGTGTGACACAAGGTGATCCCAGCCCCTCTCCCGCTCCAGCCCACCCCACCTCCGCTTCCCCAGCTTCTCCTGGTGATGGATAAACACTCAGGGCTATGCTGAGAAGGAGAACATGCCCAAAGGGTCCGGCTGGGGACAGCAGCCAAGCAGGAAAGAGCCCTTGAACTCCTCCTGCCTCTGCTTTGTTGCCTTTGAGCTTGGTGCTGCTGCCTTTGTTGGCTGCAGAGCAGCAGCAGCAAACAGAGCACAGCACAGAGCCCCCAGCCCTGAGGAGCTCAGGGGTGCCCCAGGCAGCTCCTCTGGGGGTTCCCTCAGCTCTGGGCTCGGGCACTGCCCTCCTCTCCCTCCTGAAGCAATCCTGTGCTGCCCAAGTCCTTGTCAAGGGTTCAGGGGAGGATCAGCAGTGCCCTGGGCAGGGCAGGGCCAGCAGCTCTCCCTGGGCAGGGACTGCAGCCTGCAAAGCCCTGGCAGGGAGGACAGAATCCCACCAAGTGCCCTCAGTGCTGAAGCCAAAGCTCTCAGCTAAGCTGTGATTCTGTCACTCCTTTGCAGGTTTAATAAACAAGCACACCTGAAGACAAGGTGACAGCACAGCCAGCAGTGAGGCCATTGGCACCAGCCCACTCACACAGCCAGGCAAAAATCCAAACAGAGACAGAACCAGGAAAAAAAAACACAGAAAGAAACACAACAAACACAGACTAAGGATGGAAAACACTGCTGGGGTGCCAAGCACAACACGGTGTCACCCCAGCAGACCAGGCTCTACCTCCTGCCCCTGACCTGCGCTGCCCACGGGACATTTCCTGGGACATTTTCTCTGGCAGCTGAAGAACAATGTGGGCTCTGTCCCCGGCTTTGTGCAGGGACATTTCAGCAGCACCTCAGCCCAGGGTTACCTCAGCTCAGCCAGCTGAGGATTCCCAGCAGGGCAGGAGCTTCTCCTTGCCTGGAGCCAGCCTGGCACAGCTCAGGGCACCCTGCAGGGGAGGGAAAGGGGACACAGGAACAGCTTTGGGAAACGGCCCCTGCTCCCCACAGGGCTCCCTGGCTGCCAGTGCAGCTCACTGGGGTGGGCACTGATCCCCCCAGCAGATCCAGGGGGGCTCTGCAGCCTGAGGATGCACAGGGATCCCCCTCCCCTGGCCCTCCTGGGCACCTACGGAGAAACCTCACACCAGCTCCTCATCTGTCCTTTGTCACCCAGCCCAGCTCCTGCTTTTGCAGCTCTTTGTTACCCAGCAGAAGGACCTGGGACAGGATTGGCACTGAAATGCCTCATCCTGGGCTGCTCAGCAAAGATGAGAGAGCAGAACCAGCCCTGAAGCTCTGCTGTGAATCTCAACAGCCCTGGGCTGTTCTGCCTCTGCAGCCTGGGAGAATCCAGGCTGTGACATTTGGGGTTGTGCTTTACCCCAGAACATCACCCTGGGGGGATCCACCCACCCCAGCCCTGCCCAACAGAACAAATCCCAGCACAGAATCCTCTACAGTTCAGCAATTAGGGCTGATTTTTTCCAGAAGCAATTTCTGATGTCAGATGGCTCCGTTTTGGGGTGTCCTGAGTTTCAGGGATCTCTGACTCCAAAGGGAGACACAAAACCAGGCCCTGATCATCTGCTCCCACTTCTGAAATGTTGCTGTAAACTCCACTCTCATTCCTGTTTTCATTGTGGACAGACACGGACACTTTATGTACAGATATTCCTGGAGACAAACCCCACACTTGGCACTGAGGCTCCCACTGCTTCACCCACCAAAAAGAAGATTTCACAGGTATTTTTTGTATATTCTCTAACTCCATCAGTCATGACTTCTAAATTAAATGAAATTTTAAAAAACCACCATTTTACAAGATGTGGATTTAAAACCCACCAACAGAAGCCATAATACACAAACTTCTGCAACAAAATTTGTTTCCTTTTTACTGCTCTTCCAATAATGTGGATTTTTAAGCCAGTAATCAGCTATTATGGGTTGTCTGTGCTGAGAACAAAGCCCAGCTTTACTCAGGGGTCTCTGCTTCCCTCAGCACACCCTGCTGCAGGGACACACTGGGGATGTCCCAGGATTCCAAGGAGAGCAGAGGTTGGAGGCCTCAGCCTCCCAGTTCTGTGCTCAGTGCCAGGGCTGTGCTGCAGGCAGAGCTCACGCCTGGCACGGGGCTGGTGCCCTGCTCCGGGTGCCAGAGGTGGATCCTGTTGCCCAAGAGGCTCCAGGAAGCTGTGCCAGGGCAGGACACTTGACAGGAGCCTCACATGGAGCAGCTGCCCCAGCTCTGCCAGCAGCTGCAGGGGCACAGCCAGGGTGGGCTCCCCCTGTGCTTCCCCATCCTGGAGGAACCTTGCATCTGAACAGTCTCAGCTCCAAGGTGCACTCTGTCCCTGGGCTCTGGGTCAGTGTCCTGGGAGCACGGGGGCAGCAGCTTCTCCTTGGCTGTCCCACACAAAAACCAAGGCCAGCACGAGGAGCTTCGGACAAGGGCTCTCCAAACCAACCTGATTCACCCCATAACAGCAGAGCTTCCTGCAGGGCTCCCAGTGCCCAGGCAGGGCATGGCAGGAACAGGGGGCAGAGCAGGGGGCTGGGGGCAGTGCCAGCCCCGGGGCTCTCAGCACTCCACTGTGACCAGCCTGGGGACAGGGATGGGTCTGGATCAGCCTCAGCCCACAGCCAGAACTGCACTGACACCCCAAGGGACAAGAAATGAACCATCACAGAGCCCTGCAGTGCTTTGGGTTGGAAGGGACCATCCAGAGCTGGGACACCTCCCACTGTCCCAGCCTGGCCTTGGGCACTGCCAGGATCCAGGGGCAGCCCCAGCTGCTCTGGGCACCTGTGCCAGGGAGGAATTTCTTCCCCATATCCCATCTAACCCAAATCTCTTCCATATTTCTGACCCTCCAAGCCTTGGAAACTCGGCTCTGAGCAATGGCATACAATCATACATTCAATAATGAGTTCCACTTATTTTTTATCATTACCATTTTTCAGCTGTTGCCTTTTTGCTCCTCACACAACTCCAGGATCCCTGTCCCTGCCAATCAGCTGATCCCAAGGGCTGGCAGGTGCAATCCAGGCACAAGTGCATTTTTGGATGAACATGTTACACTGCTCAACAGCTCAAACCCCAGCCAGACCCAAGCCAGAGCAGATCCTCCTCCAGGAACTCTTTATTCTGCAAATTTCCCTGGAACCATTCCCATGGACCAATCAGCCCAAAATGTGACCCAAAGCATCAAAGCAGAGATACTGTGCAAATGTTGATTCACTCCTGCTTTGAGTCTGGAGTTTATTCAGAGGGCTTTTACTCCTTTGTTGGGAATTGCATAGCAGTTATTTGATTGTTGTTTCTTTAATTTACAAATCTCTTTTTCTCTTTACATAACTTAAAAAAAAAAAAAAAAGAATCCGAGCCAGCCTCCCTTGCTCCAGCACGGTTATCCCTTGTGTGCTTTGCTGCCAGGATTTTATAAAAGGGCTTTAACTTTTCATTCACCAGGAGCATAACTCAAGTTTTAATAACACACCTTATGCATGACAAAAATTTGCTTCTGGCGATCATGGTTTCGACCACAAAACCACAACTGGGAGTAACTCCTGGTTAACTCCTTCCAGCCCACGCAGGCAGAGTTAGACACAGGTTCAGTTTAGAAGACTATGGAAATGAGCAGTTAAAATATTTTATAATAGGCAAAACATCTCCCCCTCCCATGCCACGCTGCTCCCTTCCCAGTCCTCTCTGGGAATTTTAAGTCCCAAAGGGGGAGGTGGGGAGGGACCATCCGGGCCGTGGCATTTTGAGTGAGGAGATGGAGATATCACAGCTCCCGCACATCTGGGCAGCTGTGCCCGGCCCGCTCCGGGTGCGGGGCACGGACACGGCTCCGAGGCGGCTCCCCGGCCATCAGCCCCAAATTCGCAGCTCCTCGGAGCCCCTCGGCTCCCGGAGGGGCTTTGGCAGCCTCTTCTCAGCTCCTGCCCCGCTGACACCTTTTCCCCTGGGAGCAAACCGGGGCTGAGCCCTTCCCTGCTCCTCTGGTCCCGCGGAATTCCCACTGCCAAGGAATTCCCATCCCAAGGAATTCCCACTCCAAGGAATTCCCATCCCCAAGGAATTCCCATCCCCAAGGAATTCCCACTGCCGAGAATTCCACTCCAAGGAATTCCCATCCCCAAGGAATTCCCACTGCCGAGAATTCCACTCCAAGGAATTCCCACTGCCAAGGAATTCCCATCCCAAGGAATTCCCACTGCCAAGGAATTCCGCTCCAATGAATTCCCATCCCAAGGAATTCCCACTGCCGAGAATTCCACTCCAAGGAATTCCCACTGCCAAGGAATTCCCATCCCAAGGAATTCCCACTGCTGAGAATTCCCATCCCAAGGAATTCCCACTGCCAAGGAATTCCCATCCCCAAGGAATTCCCACTGCCAAGGAATTCCCACTGCCGAGAATTCCCACTCCAAGGAATTCCCACTGCCGAGAATTCCCACTGCCGAGAATTCCCACTGCCGAGAATTCCCACTGCCGAGAATTCCCATCCCCAAGGAATTCCCACTGCCGAGAATTCCCACTGCCAAGGAATTCCCACTGCCGAGAATTCCCATCCCAAGGAATTCCCACTCCAAGGAATTCCCATCCCAAGGAATTCCCCTGGTCCGAAATGTCCCCCCGGCCGTGCCCGGGCTGGGCTCGGGGCTGCCGCTCCTCCCGAGGGATTCACCCCTGAACTGAAGCGGAATTTTCAGAGCTCTCGTTTGCGGGAAAGGCTCGCCCGGAGCCCCGAGGCAGCCCCGGGGCTCTCCCGGCCCCGCAGGCTCAGGGTTAAGAGCCCGGGGAGGGCAGAGGCAGCAGCCGTGTAATTCCCGGCCCTAATTAGCGATAAATCCATCAATCGCACGCTCCGCGCCTCCCCGGAGCCAAACACGTCCTCCCTCTCAAACCTAAAAAGCGCCGGTTCTAAATGACCCAAAAACTTCCCAAAGCGAAAACTGCAGTGACAGGTTCTCGATCGATCCGAGCAGATCGATCCCAGGATTTACATCAAATAATAATTATTTACTGCCGTGCCTTTTCAGGGTTCTTCATTAGGAGATGGGCTGACACAGCAGCTCTGGCAGGCTTGTAAACACACACGGGCGTGCGGGTTTCTCCCAAAAAACACCTTGGGAGCAGCAGATCTCTACACAGATAGAAGTAATTTCTATTTCTCGATAAATATTTTACACAGAAATCCTTCACGGAGGGTTCTGGACAGGGCTGGCGTTCAGCAGCTTCATTCCCCACAGCCCGCAGCCCACCTGACACTTTTTGCCTTTATTTCCGAGGTGTGAGGCACGAGGTGCTGGGCTGATCCCATCAGCACCCAAAACTCCAAAATACATCAGAGGTGCCAAAATGAGAAACCAGAGTTACGCAGGATCGATAGGTGTTAAAAGCTTTTTCTTGTTTAAAAGATTAAATTATTTGACAGGGTCATAGTGTGAATCCATTTACTTAACAAAAAAACCCCAAACAAACAACAAAAAACAGCCAAAAACCAAACCCCAAAACAAACAAAAAACCCAAAGAAAGAAAAAAAAAAAAAACCAAAACCTGCACCCAAACAAACAAAAAAATCATAAACCTCTCAACAAAAACAACAAAAAAGACACACAACAATCCCCACCCCTAGAAACTAGAGACTGGTAAATACTTTGGAAGGTATTTTCTCAAATAAATAAAGTTAAACCAGATTCCTGGAGCTGCTGTTAGATTTTGTTGGACAGAGGCAGAACAGATTGGCTTTAGACAGAAACCCCTATGTGTCAGTTTTAGCTGGGGATAAAAAACCAACCAGGATTGTGCTTTTTAACAAGTCCCAAATGAAAAGGAGCGATTAAGGAATCACTTAAGGAGTGATTCCTCTCCAGAGTAGCACCAGCTCAGGCAGTGACAGAAAATCAGGAAAGCGTTCCCATGCCGACCTTTCCTGCTTTACCAACAGCTGGGCAGGCAGAGGAGCAGCCCAGCGAGAAAAGGGGAGAAGGGAAAAAGCTCCACTTACTGCGGCTCATGGGGCATTACAGGAAAGGGGAGAGGGGAAAAAGGCTCGGACTCACTGCAGCTCATGGGGAATTTCCCCAGAGCAGAGAAAGGAAAAGGCTTGCAGTTATCCAGAGGAGAAGGGAAAAAGGCTCCACTCATTGCAGCTCATTGGGCATTTCCCCAAAGCAGAGAAGGGATAAAGGCTCGCACTTATCCAGCTCATTGGGTACCGAGGCAGAGGAGAAGGGATAAAGGCTCGCACTTATCCAGCTCTTTGGGTACTGAGGCAGAGGAGAAGGGATAAAGGCTCGCACTTATCCAGCTCTCTGGGTACTGAGGCAGAGGAGAAGGGATAAAGGCTCGCACTTATCCAGTTCATTGGGTACTGAGGCAGAGGAGAAGGGATAAAGGCTCGCACTTACTCCAGCTCATTGGACATCGCCGCGGTGAGTGCTCAGCAGCGCTGGCTCTGTCGGGCTGCTCGCACAGACATTCCCTGCCAGGTGTTTGATTTATGGCAGCGCTCGCACAGGTGGGGCGGCCGTGCCGGGATTGGCTGCCGGGACAGGTGCCCTGGGACAGGTACACCCAGACAGGTGCAGTGTAACCCTGTCCCTGCCGGCCCGCCAGGGAAAAGCCCCCGGGGGAGAGGAGAGAGGGGCGGGATCAGGGATTCATCTCGGGGATAATGAGTTTCAGTTTGGTGGATGGGTTCCGTACCTGCCGTGCCAAGGAGCTGTCATTTCTATGGAGCTGGGGGCTGCTTCGTCCTTTGCTGTTTCTTTATATATAAATACACTCAAAATACATGTGTTTGTAAAGGAATGAATTAGGGAAGGAGAAAGTTTCCTCTCGTTCCTCCGTGGCAGTTGTACTGACAGGAAAATCCTTTCCTGCCTCTCCTCACCTCCTCTCAGCCCCTCATTCCAGAACCACGAGGAGGTTTCTTTCCTCCCTCTTAAAAAATGAACCTTAACCCCCCTAACTTTAGGTACCAAGTCATTCCCTAAATATCCTGGCTCAGGGAGCCCCTGCAGTGCTCTGGGTCTGTCAGGAGCAGGGCTAACCTGCGGGATAACCTTTCTCTGTGAGCCTTATTCCAGCAGGTTTGGGAAGGGGCTGCAGGAATCCCACCCAGGCAACACCTCTGCAGCAACTCCCCTGCACCCGGGGAAAAGGTTTGTGCAATAGAACAAAACTCATCAGGGATTCAAGCCCTCTTGCTGGATGGTTTCTGTCATCTGTGTTGCAATGAGGAGCAGAGGATGGGCTCAGCCGTGACTCACGGTGACTGGATTTGGAAGGCAGGAGAGGATTTTGCCAGGCAAGTTGATACAAGCCTTAAAACAAAGGGAAAAAGAAAAGCTTCCACCCCTCGTTCTCACCCCCCATCGTGTCTCACTCCTGCCTGCCCCGCTCAGCTCAGCCCTGCACGGCTCTGGGGTGTCACAGCTCTGGGGTGTCACAGCCCTGGGGTGTCACAGCTCTGGGGTGTCACAGCCCTGGGGTGTCACAGCCCTGGGGATGTCACAGCTCTGGGGTGTCACAGCCCTGGGGTGTCACAGCCCTGGGGATGTCACAGCCCTGGGGGTGTCACAGCTCTGGGGGTGTCACAGCTCTGGGGATGTCACAGCTCTGGGGTGTCACAGCCCTGGGGATGTCACAGCCCTGGGGATGTCACAGCCCTGGGGGTGTCACAGCTCTGGGGTGTCACAGCTCTGGGGGTGTCACAGCTCTGGGGATGTCACAGCCCTGGGGATGTCACAGCCCTGGGGGTGTCACAGCTCTGGGGTGTCACAGCTCTGGGGGTGTCACAGCCCTGGGGATGTCACAGCCCTGGGGATGTCACAGCCCTGGGGGTGTCACAGCCCTGGGGATGTCACAGCTCTGGGGATGTCACAGCTCTGGGGTGTCACAGCTCTGGGGTGTCACAGCTCTGGGGGTGTCACAGCTCTGGGATGTCACAGCTCTGGGGTGTCACAGCTCTGGGGTGTCACAGCTCTGGGGGTGTCACAGCTCTGGGGTGTCACAGCCCTGGGGGTGTCACAGCCCTGGGGGTGTCACAGCTCTGGGGTGTCACAGCCCTGGGGGTGTCACAGCTCTGGGGATGTCACAGCTCTGGGGGTGTCACAGATCTGGGGGTGTCACAGCCCTGGGGATGTCACAGCTCTGGGGTGTCACAGCTCTGAGTGTGGCTCTCCCTGGGGACACGGGGCAGGCAGGAGTCGTGTCCACACAGGCTCTGTAAGCACAGAGCTCTTTCATTTGGCTACATGAGCCTCCACCACCTCCCTGGCTGCTGGCTCAGGATGAGCAGTGACCGTGGGGCTCCTGCTGATAAAGCCAGGACGTGCCAGGATCCAGGGGCTGGGCAAAGGCTGCTCTGGGAATGAAAGCCAAGGGGCTGGAGCAGAGCAAACTCCACTGGGGACTGCTGGAGAGCACCAGGAGCAGGGGACAGCAACATCCCAAAGCTGAAAGAACCCATGGAGAATCCTGGAGTGGGTTGGGTTGAAGGAACCTCGAAGATCATCCAGTCCCAACCCCTGCCACGGGCAGGGCTGTGTCCTGTTAGGCCAAGGGCAGCACTAATCTGTGCAGTTGTGGCTGCAGTTGATCAATACTCTGATTTTATCTCCAATTAATGAAGCCCTGCTGAGTTCATGGTGCCCACAGTGGCAGCTCTGAGTCCTCGTCCTTTACCCCATCCAGGCAGAGAGGATTTCACTGGCTCTGGTTATTGCAGAGCTGCAACATCCCCTCGGGGCATTTCCGAGTTTCTTCCAACCTTTACAGACTCCAGCAACAAAAGTGAAGGAGGAGAAAACTCTGCCAGAGCCAGAGCAGGCAGGGGAAGGACAGGGCTCTGACCTCTGAGGGGTTTGAAAAGCCCTGACAAAGAAAAGAGAGACAGAAATGTGTCTGGCAGAGCTGAGCAGGGCCAGCTGCTGTCTCAGTTAAGGTGTCCTGTGCCACCTGTGGGTTTGGCTCAGCCTGGCAGGCTCAGCCCTGGCAGGGCAGCAGGGATGCTGCTGTGGCTCCCCCAGGACAGGGCACAGGAGAAGAACAAACCCTCAGCCCCTGCTCCTCTGCTGGCACAGCCCCAGTGCCAGCCCTGCAGGGAGGCTGGCATCTGTCACTGGGCACTGCTCCTGCCAGACAGGACCACCCCTGTCCTGCCTCCTCCATCCTTTGGGCACCTTTTGTGTCTTTTTTGTGATAATGGGACTTTTGTGGCGCCTCGGAGGCCTCCAGGCCTGGACGCCCAGACAATCCCTTTGACTATGATTTCAGGATTTCTAATTATTATTTTCTCTCCTTTTCTTTTCTTTCTTTTTTTTTTTTTTCATTTATACTCCACCCTCCAAGAGTATCTGGTGAGGGGGTGGGATAGAAGAAAGAGACCAAGAGATACATTCTCTGTGAACAAAACCCTCCCACTTCCCCTCCACTCCCCTGTTAAATATACCCTGGAACAAAAGCCTTTTATGATGCTCTAAAAATAAAGCATGCAGCAGTCAAGACAAACTGCAAAGTCTAAAAGAGAGGGCCAAATTTTGCTCCCAGCTACACCCTCTCTAAGGCAACAGGGCTGCTCTTGTGTTTGGCTTGTTAAACCCTCTTTAAACATCCAGGGGCAGCCTGGGATGAGCTGTGTTTTGTGAGGGACACAGCAGCAGCTCCAGCAGGGATTCAGCATCACCAGAGGGTCCCCAGCCCTGCAGGGCCAGCTGGGGCTGCCCTGGGTGCTGAGCCCACCCCAGGAGAGCGTGGCCCTGTGTCCCTGACACCCCAGAGCTCCTGTTTCTCCCTCTGCCTCCCGTTTGTGGTGTGACCTCACCTGAGCTGTTCCACACTCCCTGTTCCCAGTCTGGCTTCTCTGCTGTGTAACTTGTAAGGAACTTCAAAGCAAGGACTCTAATCCCTTTAGGATACACAGCTTTTCCCACTGACAGCTGTCAAACATCCTTCCCAGCTGTCCTGTGATGTGCCAGGAATTGCAGTTGTCTTTGACCAAGGGTTATTAAAACACTTCAGCAATTAATACACAACAAGAGGAAGCAGCCTGGAGCAGGTTAAAGTGAGATGGGGCTGCTTCAGGTGCTTTTCCAGCAAAAAACACACCTTGTGCCATTCCCTCCTTTGATATCCAAACCAGATCATCTCTCCCTGTGTCTCCCAGAGCCTTTTCCCAGAGAAGGCAGAACAAAAAGAGGAACAGAAACTTCCTTGGGCTGCAGGGCTCAGTCTGGCAGTGCTGCCCTCCCCTCTGTTTGCACAGCACAGGCACAGCAGAGGGAATAATGAGGGAAAGGAAAAGGAGGATTTCTGGAGAAATCAAGAGGGATGAACCCCTCACTGGCCCTTTCCCAGCAGTTTTCCAGCCTCTATCTGCAGCATTCCTGGGAATCCAGCTGGCTCTGCTGGATCCCAGTACCACTAAACAATGTGACCTGATGCTTAAATGTCTTTTTAATAGAGTCAGGCCAGTTTGTTATTATCTGTTGTAGCCCAGGGGGCTTTAGGAAAATTCCTGTTGTCCTCAGCGAGTTCTACCAGTTCTCACTCGGGAACAAGTTTGGGTTGCAAACAAGTGACCCAGCTCAGGGGCTGCAGGGCAGGCAGCTCCAGTTAAACAAACAAACATGACCCCCAGCCCAGCACCTTCTCCTGCTGGGAGAAGCTTCACTTTTCTGTCCATGCTCTCCAGAGCTGTCAGTCCCAAGGGTGGGAAGAGCCCAGCCCAGCTCAGCTGCCAGGGGAGGGAACTGCCTGGGGATGCCACAAGGATGTTCCCCATTCCAGCCCAGGCTTCCTGTGATGTTCAGCTCCAAATATGCACAGGGAAGGAGCCAGGAGAAGGTTTCACAGAGAACTGTCCCTTTTAACAGGAATTTCAGCCTGGCTCCAAGGAAACTTTGTCTTTTTATGAGCACATACCCAGCTCACAGGGCTTCCCTCCCACCTGCAACTCCAAATCCACATTTCCTCCTGGAAAAAAGCCAGGATCTGGATCCCCCCCAGTGATCCCTGTGCCAGGAGGTGCTGGCAGGGATGGCAGCAGCACCAGGAAGGGCTCAGGGCTGGGCCCACACTTCCTCAGTGCTGCCATTCCTCCCCGAGAGAAACTTCCCTGCACCAAAACACTTTTGAAAATGGACCAGATGCAAAACATCAGGGATTGCTCCCAAGCATTTCCCCCAGTGCTGCAGCCTGATCAAAGCTGCCTCCCCTGAGGAATTATCTGATGTCAGGCAGTGACTCTGCAGCACAGATGAGCTTGGGCTCGGGTACCTCAGTTGACTCCACTCCTCCTTAATCAGCCCTGGCTGAGCAGAGATATGGAAATGGCCCTGGCAGAGCTGTCCTGGGCTGCTCAGAATAAATTTCCCTTATCAGGAGTGTGGCAGATCCCAGCAGCACAGCTGGGCTTGGGTTCAGGCTCCTGTGTCTGCTCCTCTCACTCAAAATCTGAGCACAGCACAGAAATGGAATTTCATTCAGCAAATTCCTTAATACAAATGAAAAAAAAAAAGGAAATATGAATGGATATCAGTCCTCCCTGGACTTTAATGAAGCCTTGAGAGGCATCTTTACGTGACAGCTCAGTTTCTGTCAGTAATTAGAAAAGCTCAGGCCAGAGATATTTATCTGTGAGCAACATCTGGAACTAATAACATCTCAGCCCTGCCAGCCTCCCTGGTTTCATCTCAAATCTGCTGATACTTGCTGTTATTAGTTTATTTAGTTGCCTCTTCAAGCCTGGCTTCCTGTAATCATCCCATCATGTGAAAGCGTTCTCTACACAAAAATCTCTGTCCTTCAGGAGCGTTGCAAAACACTCCAAACCCCAATTTCTACAGGCTCAGGAATGAGGAGACAGAAAGGAAAATAACTCCCTCACACACCCCACAAAGTGAAGCAATTTTAAAGCCAATCCTCCACCTAGCAAGGAGCTGGCTTGTGGTTTCCAGGCAGAACCAGGGCTCAGGACACATTAGTGCTGTGCTGGTCAGTACTGGACTCATCAAAGCCCTGCAAATTTTAATTATTTCTCACTTCAGCTCTCCACCTGTCATTACTCATCTGAATCACTCATGGGATACTGGACCAGGGGATGTTTGGGGGTGGCCAGAATGGGCACACAGCAGAACTCATCCTGCCTTTCTCTGCCTCAGCACTTTGCAGGAGCTGACTTTCCCACAACAGCTTGAGAAAACAGCTGTGGGACCTGGTTACTTACAGAGAACAGGAAGAGGTCGGCTCCACAATCTTGATTTGACTCTGAAATTGTCCCTGGAATTGGGATTCCATGCTTGGATGCCAGGCCTGGTTTGGAGACTCCCCCTGCTCTTGAAGCATTCAGATGGAAAGGCAGAGGCAGGAGAGGCTGGCCAGGAACTGAATCTCCTTCCCAGGGCAAGTCTGGAAAGGCCAAAGGGCCTGGGTGGGTCAGAGCTGTCCTGGGACCCTCAGGGAACACAGCCCCAGCTCCTGGGACAAGCTCCAGCTCCTTGGAGCTCTCAGCTCTCTCCAGGCACAGAGGGATTGGATTTCCCTGTTGGAACATCCCAGTGTTGGTCCTGCTCCTTCCCCCAGAGGCTCCAGCTGCAGCCAAACCCCCCAAAATCCTGCAGGGACAGAATGTGAGTGGTGCAGCAAAGCCCAGGCACAGCCAGCAGGGCTGAAGCCTCCTGTAAAAATTAACAATAAAAATTAACAGTTCTGGGCTGGAGAATGGGGAAACTTTTGGGGTTTGTCTCCTGGTTCAAGGGAGCTGCTGCAGGGTGTCCCCTCTGTGGGACAGCACCAGGAGCCAGTGGCTGTGGCTGGAAGATTTATCAGGGAGTGACTCTGGAGCCCTTCCAGCCCCCTCCATCCCCACTGAGCTGCATCCAGCCCTGCAGGAGGTGTGACCCAGGCAATGCCACACCTGAGCCCATCTCCTGCTGCCACCTGTCCCCCAAAAGCTGCAGGGAGCCTGGGCTGTGCCCTCTGTCCCCCAAAAGCTGCAGGGAGCCTGGGCTGTGCCCTCTGTCCCCCAAAAGCTGCAGGGAGCCTGGGCTGTGCCCTGCTGGCTCCTGCCAGAGCTGGAACTGCCCCAGCACTTCTGCCCCAAACCTCCTCCCTCCCAAAGCTCCTCCCCAGGCTCTGGAGGAGGGAAGGAGCCCCAGATACCCCCAGATACCCCCAGATACCCCCAGATACCCCCAGATACCCCCAGATACCCATCTGCTCCACCCTGGGCTGGGGGGCAAGCTCAGCATCCTCACTGGCACCTGTGTGTGACATTAGATCCCAAATATCTAATTTGATATTAACCCTGCCTCACTCCACCTCTCCTGCTGCTTCATCCCCCTGCCAGGCCAGAGCCCAACAACACCTCCAGTGAGAAATCTTCCCATTTGAGATGAAACCCAAACCCAAATCCTATCAGTGCATCACCTGCTCAGATAACTAATCTAACCCAAGCTTGTAGGAACTTCTTGGGTTGTTTTTGGCTTGCCCAGCATGTAGGTCAAATGTACAAGCCAGGAGCTTTCCTGCACAGCAAATCCAGAAGGTAAATTTCGGTTTTTTTCAGCCTCTGCAGGGCTGGAATTTGCTTCTTGGGGCAGGCTGTTGTTGTGGGATTAAGAGAAAGTTCACTGCAAGGTACCAGTTATCCCATGGAGTGGAAAAACATCAGGTATTTTGCAACATTTCCAGAGATGCACCAAGAATGTCCTGGGTGGCAGGGAGCACATGGGAGCTGCTGGCCTGGGGGCCTGGGGATTTTCCTTCCTCTGAGAAAATGTCTCCTGCAAGAAGCACATGCCTCTTACAAAACCAACTGTTGCCTGGGCTTTGTTAAATAAATCAATCAACTCTCTTTTACTCTGTGATCTGAGAACTGCCTCCCTTTGAGCTGACACTGTTGTGTTTTCCCCACAGGTTTATGGCCCTGCAAAAATCCCACTGATGACCAAGTGGGAGCACTGAGAATGGAAAACCTGATTTATCTGCAGCAGTGATGTTCAGGGAGGGTAAAATGATGGAATATCCCAAGTTGGAAGGGATGAAGGATCAGAGTCCAACCCCTGGAGTGGTGTCCAAACCCTCCTGGAGCTGCGGCAGCCTCGGGGCTGTGCCCATTCCCTGGGCAGTGCTAAAATCCCTAAAATCCAACCTCAAGCTCTCCAGCCCTTCCCAAGGTGCTGTCCCTGCCCCAGGGAGCAGAGCCAGAGCTGCCCTGTGGGGTTTGAGGATCTGCTGCCCTGGGCTGTGTGCCAGGCCCTGCAGTGGGGTCAGCAGCCCCAAACTGCTCTCGCTCTGTGTCCCCCAGCCTGGGCTCTGCTCCAGCCCCTCTGAGGCTGCTCTGGTGCCAGGCCTGCTTGGGCAGTCCCACAGGGAGCCCCAGGACAGGAGCCACCCCCGGGGCTCTCATGGATTCACAGCCCTGACCCTGCTGGGACTCATTTCGTGTGAGTCTGAGGAGAATTTGCCTACCCTGGGTGTCTCCTCACCCACGCAAACCACTGGGGGAGATGTGACTTTTAGCAATGCATTTTCAGCCCAGTTTGAAGCTAGATCAAACAAATGAGGCTGCAGCAGCACAAACTGTGTCTCTGCTGCAGCAGGAACTGCTGCTCCTGGCCAAAACCCAAGCACAGCTGAGTCCTAAAAAGGCACAAAAGGAAGCTCAGATTTCACCTGAACCTGGAGGATTTATGGCTTTGACAGTGAGACCTTTTCCTGTCAGCTCCTACAGCAGCTTTGGGATTAATCACTGCCAGTGAAAGCAGCTCTGATTTTCACCATAGAATGAAATCATTTTAGGATAAATTAGAAAAATCTAATCTGAGACAGAGCTAGGACAGCACAACCCCCTTCAGAGCTCAGTGGAGAGGCAAAGTTGAGGACTGGGCTCAGATGAGGATGCCAGATGGTTGCTGCAAGCCTTGCTGTAAGAATTTCAATGTATTTTATCCATTCTTGAATAAAAGGTGAGAGAAATGAGACCTGAGGCTCCCACCTGGCCTGCCTGTGTCTCCATTTGGGTCCCTGCTCCTGAAGGTGCTCAGGGGGCAGGAATGGGGCATTCCCTGCCTTGGGTCTGCCCTGCCTTTGCATTGCAGGGATGGGATGGATGGCATCACCCTGCCCAGGAGCAGGGATGGGGAACACAGCACGACCTGAGGAGCTCTCCTTGCTGCCAGCTACTGAATCCAGCCTGAGATTGTGTGAGAGGCTCTTTGGGGAGCCCAGCCCTGAGCCTTCAGTGGAGAGCAGGCCAGACAGGGCACACAGGGGGATTCTGGAGGGGGGATTGTCCTTCCCTCCCACACCAGGACAAAGTGCCCCTGGCAGTGGCAGCTGAGGGCACTCAGAGCTGTCCCCTTGACCCGAGTGTGACACCTGGCTGACATTGCTCCACAGCCCATCCCTGTGCTATCTGATCCTTGTCCCTGTGATCTCCCTGTCCCAGGGACCCCGGGCAGCCCCCCTGGCTACCAGGAGCCCAGATGGGATTCTGGCCCCAGGGGAGGCTGTAGAACAACCCCAGAGTGGCCCGAGAGGCAGATGTACCAATTAGGGAAAGCCTGGGTGGCAGCTCCGAGCACGGCGCTTTTAATAACTGCAGGGATGTTGAGAAGCAAATAAATTATATGATGAAAGTCTAGCAGGCTGCAGAACCCAGATACGTAATAAGCAAGACTGGCACCAAGACTGAAATTTTGCCCCCTGGGCTTGGCATTTTGTCTGATTGCCTTTGCAGATGGGAAGGGATCCGGAGCTTCCGGTCCTGCTTGGCAGGAAAGGATTTCTCAACAGCAACCTGGGGAATGCTCCTGGGAAGGCTGGAATTAGGGAGCTCCCTGGCACTCAGGGAAGCACAGCCAGGTTTTGCACCAGGAAAGAGGGGACAAGGTTCCCCTCCTGACTTTTGGGTTCAAAGTATGGATCTAAGTGATAGAGAAGCCTTAAATGGGTTTAATATTGGAAGGAGGCAGCTGGGTAAGGCTTTGTTCTTCCCTTGCTGGTGCACAGATGAGGGCTCCAGGGGTCTGGGTTGACTGATTTCCTTCTCCTCTGACCCCATGGAGTGCTCCATTCTTTCATGTGTTCTCTTCCCAGCACTCTCAGGGGCAGGGACACTTTCCACTGTCCCAGGCTGCTCCCAGCCCCAGTGTCCAGCCTGGCCTTGGGCACTGCCAGGGATCCAAGGACAGCTTCTCTGGGCACCTGTGCCAGGGCCTGTCACCCTCACAATTCCTCCCTAAAGGTGATTTTAGCCCCAAAAGTCACCACAGCTTTCAGCCAGGGTGGATTCTGCTCTGAATCAAATCCCCACATCAGGCAGCAGCTCTGCCCCCCTGCCCAGGAGCCAGGCGGGCTGGGGAACCTGCCCTGCCCAGGGAAGGAGCAGAGCAGGGTCTGCAGCCCCCTCAGAGCTCCCAGCCCAGCCCCACAGCGTTCTCCTCCATCGCAATTACAGCTCTTGTTTCCAGGGCTGGACAAGGAAAGGAGGAAGAGCTGCCCTGGCTTCCTTTGTGCCAAGGAAATCTCTGCTTGGAGAGGTCTCAGCCCAGTCCAATTCACTTTTAATTCTCCTGTAGGAATAACACGGGGAGCCTGTGGCCTTTGCACGGGGATTTGGGAGCAGCACCTGTTTTGGGAATAATCAGCCCAGCAGGAGGAAAAGTTTTTCTCGAGTATTTACATTTTTGACCTCGTCTCAGCACGATAATGGTGCACTTTGTCAATCTTGCAGAGGTTTGTGAGTGACTCCTGCTCGGCTCTATTATGATTTCTCAAAAGACCTCCCATAAGGGTTAAATGACCTCACATTAGCTCTAATTTGGGGCTAGCTTTCCTATTCAGAACTTAACAAAGCCACGGGTGTTTACCCAAGTCCCATAAAGGGACAGGGACCACACACAACCCTCAGCCCTCAGCCTGGACCCTGACAAATCCCCGGGACAGAGGGGGATGGAAAATCTTCATCCAGCCTGAATGAACAGCCAGCAGAGACCCCGAGGGGGATGTCCCCAGCGGGGAGGGACAGCGGGCACCCCTCTGTTCCCCTCCATGCCCCAGCTGCAGCCTCCCAGCGCTCTCTGCCCCATTCCTGGGCTGTTTTCTGCTCCGCAGCTCGCTCAGAGCTGAGCCCGATGGACGCGATGTTGGAGCATCACCAACACAGCCCAAGGGTTAAATGTCTCACTGGGAAAGGCTCAGGGAAAGCTGCACTCGGGACTGAAGGGATCTCCAGCCCCATCCCAGCTCCCGGCCGGGATTGGTGCCACACAAAATGGAAAATAACAACAAACCCCATTGGGTGCTCAGACCCGGGTCTCTGCTCCGGGGAACTGGGGCTGAGCACCTGACGGGGACCCGGGACAGACCAGGGCTGGAGGTTTCCCCCTTCCCGCTGCAATTAAAGGTCAAAAAAAGCCAAATAAAGGGGGAGCACAAACATGTTATTGGCCGGGTGAGTAAACATTTCAGGCTCTTGTGCAATCGCTAATGACAGCGCCAGGCGTGTGTGAACTTCCTGTCACTGTCCTGCACTTCATCCTCCATTCACCACGGCAATTAGGCTGCCTTTTATGCAAGGGCTGAAATTCGCCCGGATTGATTTAACGAGGATAATTTCCTCTCTGGGACTGCTGGAAATTAATCATCACTTCTCCAAGCTCCGTCTGGAATTCACTCGTCAGCACCACGCGGGGCTCTGCTGGTGGCACCTTCCTGCTGCCCCACCGGGGGTGGCTTTGGGCAGGTATTTCCTACCCTGGGAACAGCAAAAATCCCAAATATGCAGCAAAGTCAGCCACCCCAGCACAGCACACAGGCAATAAACCCAATTCTCTCCTTGTTCATAGCAGTTTCCACTGCAGATGCAGTTTAATTACACTGATCCTAATTTGCAGCAAGTGAAAGTGGCAGAAGGAGCTGGCGAAGTATCTGAAAGAGAAATTCAATATACACCCAAGCAGTTACATATCCAAGAAGCTGTCCTTGCACATAGAAATGTCAATTTGTGCGTGTGGAGTGGGTAAGGAGGCAGCAATTCCCCAAATTTAGAGCTCCCTGCCCTGTCTGGGTGTCCTGGTGAAGGATTTGAGAGCTGAGAGCAGTGAGTGTCTCCAAGACAGGACTGGACTCCCAAAAAACCATCTCAAACTCAATAAAAACCTAAAAACTAAGTCAGAGGAAGGAAAACCAAAAGGAATCATAGCATAGGGAGACACAGCAAGGGATTGGCAGCTAAAAGGGCAGAATGCTCTGGAAAGTAAACTGTTTTGTTTATTAAAACAATTACTACAGCTTAAAAGGAAGAGCTCGGGAGGAGTGTGAATGAACTGCCCTGCTCAAAACTGAGGTGTGGCTGCTCCAGAGGTTTTCCCAGCATTTTGGTGTCTTTTGATGTAAACCACAGAAACTAAACTATATGAATTAAAATCAGGGCTCCTTAAAATTCACCAGTTCCAGGATTATTCTCGGGAGCTGACCCATCCCTGAACACCCCACAGGGGTACAGTCACAAAGGAACTGACATGAAAGTTGCAGCAAGTCTTTGTTGACTTCTTCCACCCCAGTGTTGACCCATTTCCAGCCATCAGGAGTTTTCAACCTCTCTTGGATGAGCAGCTCTCTAAATTTTCCATTCTTCTCTATAAAAGCAGTTCAAGGCAACTGACAAGAACCTTCCTTTTCCCAGTTACCACCTGCAGAAGCCAGACAAATCCCCTGGGAGTCTGTGGTTCAGGGAATTGATCCCCATCCCTTCATTCCTGCTCTCTTGGGAAGAGCCAGGGCTTCCTCTAGAATATTTTTTCTCTGGACAATAAAAGCTCTGCCTCAGAGAGCTGCAGATTGGAAATGCTCTACCTAATCAAAGATTGCAGCATCCCTGGGATATTTATCAATTATTGATTCTATTGATAACTGGGAAAACACAGTCAAAGCTGCAAGAGCAGCAGAGCCAAGATAACAATTCCCATTTTCAGATTGTGGCTGGGACTGGGGGAAAAAAATCCTCAGATCTTCCTCCTGCAAAGCTTCTGCCTCTCTTTGGAGCAAGGACATGAAATAAAATGAAAATATCTTCCTCTTAAAAGACCTCCATCCAGTTTTGCAAATAAACACATGAGCAGCCACCCAGTGGGGGAACAAGATCATAACCAGCCGGGGCTGGGACGCAGAAAGGTGTGGAGGAAAAGTTTTTGAAGGATGGCAAAATGGATGTGTAGGAGACGGAATTACAGACGTTCCTAATATGGGAAAGGAAAGTCTGAACTTCCTGTGAAAAATGAAAACCACAAACAAATCTGGGAGATTCTCAGAGCCAGGGAGAAAGGAGAGGCGGGGTAAAACTGCCACGGAAAACGGAGCTTTAAACGTCTCCCCCTTTGTCTGGAGGGCTTTGGGTAAGAATGGAGCGAGAGGGAGTAATGAGCAGAGGTGCTAATGGCGTGGAGCATCTCCATGGAGCTGCAGATTAAAGACCGCAGCACCTCGGGGCAGAGGGAATCTGTTGATCTCGAGTCAGTTTGTGGGGCAGGCAGCTGCAGCCTTTGTTACCGACCTGCCTCCATCTGATCATAGAAACGAGAGCTCCAAACGCTGCAGCTTCCAGCCCCAATCGGAGCTGGCATCTCTGCAGTGATGGATTTATTTACATGTTCTGAGTTATCGCTGCCCAGCATCTGCGAGGGGCCCTCCACATCTGGAGAGCCCTGATGAAAGTAAAAACATCACACTGGGGATTTCTGTTTGTGCTCCTGGCGCCGAAGGGCAGAGCCTGAGCCTCTTCCACACCCCCAGCACCAGCTCTGGTTGCTCCCAGAGCACGTCCTGACACTGAACCTGAGTTTTCAGGGGACAAACAGGGCCAGGTTTGGTCTGCTTTGCTTCAGGGATCCCCCTGCCATGGCCAAGGCTGGGATGGTGGGAGAGCCAAGCAGGGAGAAATATCCTCAGCCTTCAGCTGGGCTCTGGGAGTCACCTGCCTGTGCTGGGAGGTCCCAGAGGTCTCTGGCTGCAGGATGAGGGCAGCCCAGCACTGCTGGATCCATCACTGCTCACACCATTCTGTGTCCTCTGCCCCTGCAGCCCTGCCAGGGTTTGCTTTTGGAGTCAATGAACCCAGCAGGGCTTTCCCTGCCAGCAAAGCTTCAATCCCAGCCTGTGCCTCCCTGCCAGGAGGGGAGCAGGGCACAAAAAAGACAAAAGCAGGACCAGGAAAAGAAAAATCTCCACTAAAGCAGCCCCTGAGAGCCTGTGGAGCTGTGAGTACCAGCAGGGCTGGCAGGTGTCAGTGACCCACAGGGTCCAGCAGGAATTCCCAGCTTTTGTCCCCATCCCAGGCCACTGAGGACCCTCCTTTCCTCAGTGTAGAGCCCCTTCCCACCCTGGTGCTTCTCCAAGTGCAGCACCCAGCAGAGCACACACAGAAACTGCTGGGGCCCTGCAGCAGCCCCAGCCCCAGGGCAGAGATGGGAGCAAATCCCTGATCTCTTCCTTTCCCCATCCTGCTCCTTTCCCTTCTGGGTGCATTGCTCCACAGAAATGCCTACTCCAGAGTCACTCTCACCCCTGACTGCCTCACTGGCTGCCACCCTGGCTCACAGGACGTTCCATGTGCTGAACAAGCTGCTGGTGCTTCCCTTTGCTACCCCAGCAGCCACTCCTGGGCATCCTCCTGCTTTCCATAGGATTTGCCCTTTGGAATAAAAAGATTCCATGTGCTTCTCTCCAGACCCTTGCAAACCCCTCAGCTGGAAGGGAGTGCTCAGCCTTATTGATTGGAAAGGAATATAAAATCTAGAGCCAAAGAGCAAATAAGGCTAAATGAATCCCACGATTTCCACAGTGTTTCCTGACAGGGTGGGCTCCTGCAGGGAGCACAGGAATTTGCAGCTGCAGGAAGGAGACTGAGACAAACAACAACGTTTGGGTTTCAAAGTTGAGTTGGAAAGTTTTACAACTGCAAATAACAGTGGCAGTCCTGTAAGCCAAGGGGGAAATGGGGGTCATGAAAGCTCCTGCTTGAGGGCACGAGCTGGTGGCAAGGGAGGAATTTTTCCTCCCATTCACAGCATTGCTCAAG
Organism: Calcarius lapponicus; assembly: GCA_039654755.1. NCBI lineage: Eukaryota > Metazoa > Chordata > Aves > Passeriformes > Fringillidae > Calcarius > Calcarius lapponicus. The sequence continues at coordinate 17,643,357 of JBBFKN010000011.1, forward strand.
TGGCTGGGTACATTCTGCAGGAGTTTCACCATCCATGGAAATACCAGGTAAAAGACAAAGGTCCTGCACTGGACAAGCCACTGGCTGTGGGACTGATTTTAAATTCACACCTTTGGTGGTTGAAGACTGGATCTGTGGCTGGGTCTGGGCTCCTCTTCCTCCTGAACTCTCCCCATCTACTGACACAGGGAAGGCAGGAGGTTTGCTGGATGTCTCCAAAACATCTCATCTGTGGTGGGCAGAAAAATCAGTCAGTGTCATCCTAAATTCACTTCAAATTCATTACATCACAATTGTCCTTCCTCTGAAAAGTGTCTTTTTCCCCTGCCAGAGCTCAGAGATCCCCACAGCACTCCCAGGCCCTTCCCTGCTTTTGTTGTCTCCAAATTAAACGTTCCCTGTTTGTAGCTGATCAGTTATTAATCCCTGAATGCCTGAATTTGCATTTTTGTGCTTTGAATGCCAAGTGTCTTCTGCTGCTCTGCTCCTGAGGGTGACTCTGCTCTTTTCACAGAACACTCTGACTCTCCCCTGCTTTTGATGATAAAATCTGGACAAGAGTCATCAGATTTTATCAGTCCACACTAAAAAAATGCATAAAATTGAGGCCAGAAATGATCCTGGAAGTAGCCTCGTTCCTGCCCAGTGCTTTCCACATTTACCTATGGGATGAATCCCTTTGCCTCAGTTTTCCTGAATGCTTTGAGTGAATTCCCACATCCAGATCAAATCCCATTCTGACGAGCTCTCAGGCACAGGCTCCCCCATAACAAACAGATGAAACCCCAGACATGAGGACTCAAGAACCCCACGAGCTCTTGTGCCCCAGAACACTTCCAGCAGCCCCAAAGCCGCGGGGATCCAGAGGGATTGGGTGGTTTTTGGGACCAGCTTTCCCTGCAGGGCCCCAGCTCTGTCGCTCATCATTCCTGTCAGGCCAGTTCAGAGCGTCTCTGCCCTGATGGGGTGGATTAAGGGCTGCCTGAGCAGTTATTGTCTCCTGCTCTGTTGTTTGGAGATGGGGCTGCAGAGGGGAATGAATTACACCAGGTAAATACATCCAACTGTCACCCCAGCAGGCACTGGGAACCTCCTGGAATCAGCAAAAATGGCAAGAGAGGAAAGTGCCACAGAGGGAATCTCTGCTCTCCCTCTCATGGATGGATCAACACAGCCATCATTTTTCTTCCCAGTAATTAATTTCAGTGTATGGTTAATTGTAATAAGCATCAGTTTCTAATGAACACACGGGATGCTGGAGCACAGCTGTCCCAATTAAAGTAACTGTAGGGTGCCCTGAGCAGCGGCTCCGTTCCTCCCGCTCCTCCCTCCAGATCCCAGCCCAAAGTTCCTCATGGCCAGGGAGAAACCCAGGAATTCCAGAGTCTCTGAGGATGATTTCATACAGGACTTGGAGGAGAAGCCTCTTTCCCTCCATCCCAGCTGGTTTATTTGGAGGGCAGTTTGTTCAGAATGCAGGGATGACTCAGGTGTAAAGCAAAGAGGATCCAAAGCTTTCCAGGATCCACCATGGAATGTCTGCTGAGAAGAAACGTCCTGGGGAATCCTGCTGAAAATGTCTGCAAAAAAAAGACCCAACTTAGAACCACAGAGTCTCAAACTCATGGAACCACAGAGTCACAAACTCATGGAATCATTAAAGTGGAAAAATATCTCCAAGGTCACGGAGTCCAACTGTGGCTGATCCTCACCTTGTGAGGTGAGAGCCCAGAGCTCAGAGTCACCTCCAGGGATGGACACACCAAATCTCCCTGGGCAGCTCTGCCAAGGCCTGAGCACCCTTTCCATGGGGAAATTCCTGCTGTGCCCACCCTGACCTGCCCTGGCCCAGCCTGAAGCTGCTCCCTCTCCTTCTTCCCCTGTTCCTGGGAGCAGAGCCTGACCCCACCTGGCTGCACCCTCCTGTCATGGAACTGTGCAGATGTCAGGAGACAATGACACAGCTCAGAGCTTAATCCAGACTCCCAGAGGGGTGTTTGTCACTTCCCCTGCACAGCTTCATCAGCTAGAACCAAAACAAGGGATTGCTCCATGCGCCATCAACCTTCTGCTCCTCACCACGCACACTGTAATCAAACAGAGAGAAACAAGCAGCAATTACAGCATCAATATCTTAGTCACTGGCCTGATCAAAACAAAACCCAGGAATTCTAGCACCAAACACTCCAAGGAGAAGCAAGAAAGCTACAGGAACAAGTTGATGACACATCCCATCGTAGCTGAGCTCTTTGGACAGGGATTTCTGAGCTGGTCCAGCTCCAGACAGGGGTCCTGTGCTACAACTGCAATTAAGTTCCCATTAAGATAGATTTCCTCATTATCAGAGGTAATAGTTGCCATTATTACAGCAAAATACACAAAGGCAAGTCAGTGAATGTATCAATTAATGATTTTCTTCCATGTTGCTTCAAAGAAAACATTCTGGGAATGGCATCAAGGGGCCAAAGCAGTGAAAAAGATCAGTAATTTTGGGGGCAGAATTAAAGATGTGGTGTTGAAGCAGTTGAAGTGAGGGGGGTTCTCCTTCTCCAGGATTAACACTTCAGGCAGGCAAAGATCCCAAGGGAGATGTGTTATCTTCCCTGAGCACCTGGCAGCTCTGCAGAGCAGAGATGGACACTCACACACATCCACCTCCAAGCAACAAATTTCAAGCTGTTCTCAGGCCAAGAAAATTGTTGAGTTTAGTGAAATTGTGGTGGTCAATGAGACAGACAGACAGAGTGGTGATGTTTGTGCCTGTCAGCACAAGCTCCTGGGATTTTCCTGATGGACTCCCAGGCTGAGAGCTGCACTTTTGGCTGGCTCACAGGTGAGGCCAGGGCAGTGTGGCCTGAGCTGGGCAGTTACTGACTGGCTGGAGCTGTGGGCAGCTCTTCCCTTACTCATTTCCGTGCTCTGACACTGCTGATTTACCTGCTCTCAGTAGGTACAATGTTATCACCTCCCAGCGTTGTTTTAATGAAATTTTTGGGTTCTGCACTATGACCCAACCATTTGGTTGAGAACAACAGGTGAATCTCAGGATCTGTGCTGTTGTAACCTCCCTCCTCCCCTGTGAGTCTCCTCCCCTTTGTTTACTGCAATCCCTCGGATTTTGGGGCGGTTCAGGCAGGGCTGTACCACCTTTGTTCCTCCTGGGCTTCATAAAGAGCCATTTGCATCCAGTGGGAGACTTCCCTGACCCAGGACTCACTCAAGAGCGGTGGGATCAAGATTAAACTCATTTGCATACATGTAAATTTTTGCCATTTGCTGTGCAAAAAATATCCTGTCTCTGAGATACTGGAAAACAGGGTTCTGACTCAGAATTGATGCTATCGTGGCTGTCAAGATTAGAGTCTGAATTGTGCAATCCAGCTTAACTCCCAGTATCACTTGCTATGCAAAAGACAGTGTTTCATACAGAGGTGTGGCCTTTCCAGTGATTGCAGCAAATCCACACCACAGCTGGCACTTCTATCCAGTACAGTTGGAAAGCACAGCCAATTCTTCAGCTTTGATCCTAAAAGAACTTGATTGTTCCTCGTGAGGTGCAGGGAGAACCATGGGGGAATTAAGAGGATGAAGAGATTTTTAACACCTGTCATGGAACTGTCCTTGGAGAAAAAAAAAAAAAAACAACCAAAAAACAAACAGAAAAGGTGAAAGCACTTAGGGGAAAAAAAGAAAAAGAAAAAAACCTTTTTTTTCCCACAGGAAACTTCCATCAATATTGTATTTTCCCTAAGGACATTTCTGTATCTGTCACTAGAAATTACTGCTGTCAGCGGGAATGCATCAGCCCAAAGCAGAGGGCTGGGCTTTGGTGGGCTGAAAAGGGATGTAAACCACAGCTGCTTTTAACCACCAACTCACCTTAGCTATAGTGAACACCTTGTTTATGCAATAAATCCAATTTTGTCTGGAGGAAAAATGATGTTGGAAGGGCAAAGGGAGCTGTTGTTTTCACAAGCAAATGCCTGATGCCTAATCAAGGCTGAGAGAGGCATTTCACTCACGTAGGGCTGAGAAGGTGCCAAAACACAGGTAGGAGAAAGGTATTTCACAGGGAAACAGCTGCAGGTGGATGCCAAAACATCCAGAAACAGCAGAACTCTCCCAGCAGAGCCCCTGAATTTGAGTGGCAAAAGAAACAAGCCTAAAACAGATTTCCTCCATAAAGTGAAATGACACCCTAGAAAATTACACTCCAATAAAAAGCTAATGAAAAGGTCCACTGGGAACAGTTTTGCCCTACAGATAACTTGTCCCTCCTGATCTTAATGAATTCCCTGGCAATTCTGACAAGGTTTTATTACAGTGGTACTCAATGCCCTGGAACCTGGGTGCAAGTGGCTGTTCAAAGGGATGCTCTTTGTCCCAGGGAACACGAGCTAATCTGCAAAAGGGCAGGATGGAGGGTGCTGATTATTCATGGTCTGCACAGGGAATAAAAGAGGTTTATATGGAGCTAACGTATGGGTAAGTGTCAGTGTCATTAGCAGTAATTAGAGTAAGTGCCTCTATGATCCTCCTCTGGTATATCTGAGGCAGGCTTCATTTCATAACTACAGGTTTGGCTGCTCAAAATCCTCTTTCACAACAGACAGCCCATGGCTGCTCCCCTCTGGGCTCTCACTAGAGGGGAGCCACATTTCTGTTCTCCCCTCACATGGAGGGTTTTCCACTCAGAGGTTTAATGCCAGAATTTCAAACCACCCAAGGGAAGGAGCAGTGGAAGGCCCTGGTTTTGGTTTTGTGCAGTCCTTCAGACAGGACAGGGTCTGGTCTGCACTGAGCCTGTGCCTGAGCGCTCTGCAGTGCCAGGGCAGGATGGAGGGGACAGAGGGACAGAGGGGACAGGGGGGACAGAGGGGACAGAGGGGACAGAGGGGACAGAGGGAACAGAGGGACAGGGGGGACAGAGGGGACAGAGGGGACAGGGGGGACAGAGGGACAGAGGGGACAGAGGCTCCCTCTCTGTGCCAGGAGAGCTCCTGGCACCCCCAGGGCTGAGTCTGGTCCCTGCCAAGCTGCTCCCTGGGCAGGAGGGCTCTGCAGGTGCCAGGGCAGGTGACAGAGGGGACAGAGGGGACAGAGGGGACAGAGGGGACAGAGGGGACAGAGGGGACAGAGGGGACAGAGGTTCCCTCTCTGTGCCAGGAGAGCTCTGGACACTCCTGGGGGGTTCAGCACCATTCCCTGCCCCAAATAGGGACAGAGGTTCCCTCTCTGTGCCCAGAGCGCTCCGCTGCCCGTGCCCACCCCGCGGTGCCCAGGGCGGGGCTGTTTGTCCCGCAGGGCACCCCAGGAACCCACAAAGAGCGCGGCCCAGCGCCCCTGAGTGCCCTAATGAGGTTAATTAGAGCAGCTAATGGGCTGCTCGCTGCTGGTTGTGCAGCCGCTGTTGTAATCCCTCGCCTTGTTTTGCAGAGGCTGCGGGAAACAAGGAAAAAACCCGCGTGGCTTAGCCAAAAAAAAAGACATTTTTATCCAATTCAAGGCACTGACCCCGTAGAAATGAGGGCTGGTGATGTAAAACTGCAAATATATAATCAGCACTCAAACAGCCCCAGAAAAAATCTCTAACACACAGGGTGGGAAACAATAAAAAAATTGTGATTTTCTATTTTTGCTCAGAAAGAGGGGGGAAAATTTAAAGGAAATTTGTCTTCAGTATTTCTTTTAAACAACCACAAAAAATTATCTTCCCTTAAAATTTTCTTACACACTTTATCTAATGGGGGAAACACTGCTCCAACAGGGTGGTGGCTTGCCCAAAACCAGAAATGGGAGGAAGGAAAACCCAATGGTTTGACCCATGAGGAACACAGAACTCCCTTTGCCATGTCCAAGCTTTTGTAGTGACAAAAATACAGCGTTTAATGGCACTTCAGAAATGCTGCCTTGGGGTGTAAGGCATTCCCAAAGCAGCCCTTGCTGTTCCCATGCTTTCCTCACAATTCTGCTTTGGGCTGGGCTGGAAACCAAGCCTGAAAAGCTCTTTCAGAGTTTTCCCAGCAGAACCACTTGGCAGAGGACAAAGCTGCTCTCTTGTGTCCCTGGGCAGCCCCTGGGTGTTCACAGTGCTGTGCTGAGGTGGATCCCGGTGTGAACAAACACCAGCAGGTTCCAACTGCCACATTTCTGCACTGGGGCTCAGCAGGGCTCAGGGCACAGATCCAATGTTGGCTTTGTGTCTACAAACCCACCGCAAAAAAAAAAAAAAAATAATTAAAGCACCCAGACCTGATTTTCCCCCCTTCATTCCTTTCAAGAAAGGTTAGAACTGAAAACCTGAGGCCCCTTTAAAAACTGCCCTTGGATTATTTTTGCAGGACAGGTGAGGCTTTAGATTTCATTTCATTTTCTCAAGAGGTGACATTTTTGTTGGCTGCTGGAAGGGGAAGGTGTCTCCTGCCTTTCTAAAGATCTTCTCATGCATGAGCAGGGCAGGGAGCAGGCACAGCCCCTGCACTCCTCACACCCTCGGGAGTGCTGTGAGGGGGAGAAAAAGTTTCTGAGCAGGGTCCACCAGAGGGAAAAGCAGTGTCTGGGGTGAGGGCAGAGGGTTTGCTGGAAGGTTCTGTGGGATTTGTGGCAAAAGCAGGGTGTGAGCAGCTGTGTCTGTTCCTGTGCTCAATGGCCAGGACAAGGTGCTTGGGCTCCTTCCCTTCTCCTCATTTTCCACCTGGGAGGTGCCAGGGGCTGTCCTGGGTACCAGAGGGGGACAGGACACATCTGGTGGCAGCAATCTAAAGAATTCCAGTTGGATTATTTGACTGTAATTAAGTCTCCAACTCTAATGGAATCCAAAGGGATTTGAGTGGCTCATTTTGAATTCACACTTCTGAGACACTGTCAGAGGAAGGCTGGAAAACACAAAACACAAAATGTTCTCAAAGAAGGAGACAGAAAAGTGCAAAATCCCAGAATGGGTCAGGCAGGAAATGACCATTGATAAGCAGCTCTCAGGATGAGCTGGATCCACGAGGAACCAGTGGCAGCAGGGAAAAATGATCATATTGGGACCCCACTGGGCTGAGTTTGATGCACCCAAGCCTGGCCATAAAGATTTTGTGTTCCCACAGGTGCCTCACCTCCAGGCTAACCCCAGACACCACCTGCACAACAAATCAGTGTAAGAGATGTGTATTATTAATGCAAACACATTCCTAGGAGCACAGGACATTTCCTCCTTGCTGGGTGCCTGTGCCCAGGTGCCATCAGCACTCAAGATCCATCCTTTGGGGTGGAGGTTTCAGGGTGATTCTCAGAGATCAAGACCTCCCATTTCAAATCTCTGACATTTCACACTTCCAGTTCAGCTGTGAGCTTGTAAAGTCACCGAAGAAAGTGGAAATCAGCACCAAAAGAAGCAGGAGTAGGTGCAATTTCCCTCTCAGCCTTGGCAATGCCCCTGCTCTCAGTTAACTGAACTCTTGAGCAACTTTTTGTCTCTGGCCATTCCCAAATTGGTTTCTTCCAACATCAAAACTGATTTTCTTTGGGACTTATCTGATAGAGTTAAAAGAAAACACCCTGGCAATGCCACTGCATCACAAGGGAGGCTTTGATCATCTGGGGCTGCCAACGCACCTTGAAGTGTGTTAAACACATCTGATTGCATCTGCCTCTTCCCAATCAGCGGCCCTGCAGCAGCCACCCTCGGGGAAGGGGCACCAAGGCCATAAAGGACCTGGGCTTGGGTTCCTGGGCACTCCTGGAGGTTTTTCCTAGGAGGAACTTCAGGACTTTGTGCTTAGCAGGTCACCCAGCTCAGGTGAAAGTGCATTTCTGCATTTTGGAAAGAGCAGATCTTTGAACAGAGGAACCTCCCAGCAGTAAAAATCCTCTTTGGTGCTGATGTGAACTCCAGGGGTGGTGTTCAATCTCTGGGTCCGTGTGGGGGACCCAGAATTCCACTGCAGTGCTGGGGATTCATCCCTCCCATTCCCTGCAAAGGCTCTCCCAGCTAAAACCAGCTCTAAGCCAGTCAGAGCACAGGTTTTAGGCTCAGCTTTGAAAGACTCAGATTAGGGGAGCAGATACGAGTGGCAGACACGCTGCTGATGAAATGCTGACGCTTCAACTCAATCCCTGTGTCTCAGAAACCACAATTTTGGTTAAAAAAGAAGAGTAACCCATTTGCATCAGCATTTTATTCCCTGATAAGGGTTCAAGAATTCTCCCAGTTACCCTCTGCAGCAGAAAACACCAAGGGCACCCCATGCCCTGCCCTCTGGGAATGGGATCGTGCCTTTGTAGGTTATCAGGGCTGGGGGAGGAAGCAGGGGAGAAGGAGGCTGGGGTGCCGTGCAGAGGATTCTCATTAATTTTGGAAGGAGTTATAAAAAGTGAGCTTGAAAGTCTGTCCCAAAGAGGAGGATTCAGCTGATTGAGAACTCATCTGCTTCTATCTCTTGGCTAATCGTGAATGCTGCTTCTGCTGTGTCACTTCAAAGGCCCAGCACAGCTGGGAGGGTTTTCATCAAAGCTCCTGCATGTCTGGGGGAGGTTTTCCCCCCCATGAATATACATCACTGGAGGCTCCTTTTCCCAGCTTTTCCCATGCCTCTCTCTGATTGATCCTCATTTCATTCAGATGAGCTCTTCCTCTCTGGATGGCTAAAGGGCAAGAGACAGCTCTCTCCAGAGCTTTCCCACTCGCCTGGATGCCTCTCCGAAAGACTTTCCTCTCATCGCAGTGGGGGAGGGAGGGAGCTGTTCAGACAAGAGATTGAGCCTTTAAATTAAATTCTTGTCATCTGAGGGCTGGGCCTGATAGCAGCGGGGGTGGGAAGAGAATTCTCCCAGTATCAGGATTCTGGCCAGAGCCCCGTGTGGTGTAAATGTGCCATGGACTGATCTCAGCAGTCCTGTCATCAAAACCCTGAGCTCTCAGAGGGGCCAGGCAGCAGCTTGGCAGTGACAGCAGCCTCATGCTCTGTGTGCCTGCCCCGGGTTCTACCTGGGCTCCCCAGGCTCAGAACTCGCTGGAATTGCTCAATTCCCCTCTTTTTTCAGTGGGGAAGGAGGGCCGGGCAGCTGGGAGGAATTTCAAGCACTCAGGCACCCTCAGCCAGGCTGGGATTTCACAAGAGCCCAGAGCCTGGGTGCACCCAGCACCTGCAGAGTGCTGCTGGAGATCTGGGCCCCTCCAGAGCTGGGATGGGAGCTCAGCCCTCCTGGCAACCCTGGGCACAATGCCACTTGGTTACAGCACGTCTGTCTGTCTGTCTGTCTGCTGCCTGGGGGCCAGGAGAGCTCAGCCCAGCTCAGCCCAGCTCGGCTCTCTGCCCTGCACCCTGTACCTGCCTGTTCCCCAGGGCAGAGTGACCCCAGCCCTGCCAGGTCAGGCCACTGCTCCTTCCTACAGCCCACAGAGGGTGATGATCCTTTTTACAGATGTCACACATCTCCTGAGCAGTGCTGATGCCTTCTGGCACTCAGAGAAGGGAGATGATGGCAGATGGTTGGACATTGTCCATGGCTGGGTGTCCTCTGAGATCTTTCCCCATTCCACTGCAGCCCTCAGCAGTCAGGGACCCTGACTGCTGACATTTGTGTCCTTACAGCCTTCTCTCAGCTCAGAGTCCCATAAACCCCACCCTGGAGCTTTACAGGAAGGTCAAACCAGGTCCCCAAGGATGTCACCCTCACGGGGACCCTTCCAGCACCAAAACCTCTCCTGGCACTGGTAAATCCTGTCGTGTTCCCTCCACAGCAGGATCCTCTGAAGGCACTCAAGGCTGGTCACTTGTGGTGGTGCTTTATGGGATCAGGACCTTCGTTCCCCCCAGCCAGTGCTGGGATTTTCCCTCTGCAGTCCCAGAATAGTTAATGGGATTGTGAATGGTTTATCACTTCTTTCACTGGGGTGTGTGGCTGGATTCACTTTGACACAAGCCCCTTTCTGAATTGCAAGTTGGCAACAATAAAAGGGAGAAGTCTTTAATTAGTTATCTGGCTAATTAACTTTTACAGCACTGCATAGCTTTGGCATCCAAATGCTGCAATGCAAAACATTGCAAACATTCAAAGACTTCCCCACCCCACCAGGAAGCTGCTGCCACGGGTGGTTGCGGGGGAAAAAGCATCTCCCAGGCTTGGCCTGGAAATCCTCCCTGGGCTCCCTGCACATCCTCCTCTGCAGGGAACTCACCTGCTGCTGCTGCTCTTCCAGTTAAAGACACAGAACACATTCCCTGGGTTCTGGAATCCTTAAGGGTGAAAAAGATCTTTAAGATTGTCACTGACCCAGCAGTGCCACCATGTTCCCCACTACACCGTGTCCCCAGGTGCCACGTTGACCTGAACACTTCCAGGGATGGTGACTCCACCTCTTCCCTGGGCAGCCTGTTCCAATGTTTACACCCCTTCCAGTGAAGTTTTCCTTAATATCTGATCTAAAACTCTCCTGTGCAACTGGGAGCTGCTTCCTCTTGTCCTGTCCCTGGGAGAAGAGACTGAAACCACCTCACAGCCCCCTCCTGTCAGGGACTTGTGGAGAGTGAGAAGTTCCCCCCTGAGCCTCCTTTTCTCCAGGCTGAGCCCTCCCAGCTCCCTCATCCTCTCCTGGTGCTCCATTCCCTTCTCTGGACACCCCGTGCCACACTCCTCCTTCCCAGCGTGTGCGCTCACTTTGCTAAAATCCACGCAAGCCCAAGTTTATCTCCTGCCTGTGGGGGCTGTGCAGAGATCCCTGCTCCTCCTGCCACCCAGGCAGGGCAGGCTTTCCCGGGCAGGCTTTCCCGGGCAGGGCCAGGCTCCAGCTCCCACTGCCCCTCGCAGCGAGGGGACAGCAGCTCCTCAGGCAGGAGATGCTCCCGCAGCCCCGAGCAGGCTGTGGGCTGACCCCCGGAGCACGGCTCGGCTCGGGAGCACCAGAGGCTGCTGCGGAGCCTCTCTCTGTCGGGACATGCAGGGTCCCCGGCCGTTTCCCACGCTGCTGGGAAGGGAGGGGGGTTTCGGGAGCGCCCCGGGGCCGTTCCGTGGGGCTGGATCTGCTCCTTGTGGCCAAGCACGTGCTGTGCTCCCCTGGCTGGGCTCGAGTTTCGCCGGGGCTGCGTGTCCAGGCAGGCTCCCTGCTGCTCCCAGCGCCGCTGCACAGGCTCTGCCAAGGGAAGGGAAGGGAAGGGACAGGTTTTCAGGGGAAGAGAGAGAAGCAGCCTAAAGCAGGTGATCAGCTGGGGCTGCCCTTCCACACATCCCAGGGAAAAGTCTGTCTGTGAGCAAGGCAGGATCCAAACTTGTCTCCTTTGCTGCAGTTTGCACTTTAAGTGAGACCTATTTAACTTATTTATTTAGTGGTAGACAAGGATTCTGCTCATTGGCAGAACCCCCGTGCCCTCTCCCTGTGCCTGTCCTGTGGGATCTGGGAATCAGCTGAACTTCCAAGAGGTGCTGCCTTTGCTGCCTTTAATGTTCCACAGACACTTCCAGGATTCCAGATTCCGTGTTTGCACACCTCAGATTGCACCCAAAAAGCTGCAGGTCCCAGCCAAGTTAAACTGGAGCCAGCTCAGAGCTGCAGCACCAGGAACTGCTGCTGCCAGGGGTGCAGGGCCCTCCCAGCATCCCATAAATGTGGCCCAAATACTGTCCCATAAATCCTGACCTACAGGGTCCAGGGGTCCTTAGAGCATTCCCTGTATTCTCCTCACCTTTAGAACTGTTAAATGCACAGACCCTTTAATCATGGCCAGCTCCAGCTCCTGTGCCCAGGCAAAGCCCCAGGTTCCTGTAAAAACCCTTCCCCGGAAGAAAAAATAAAGGAGATTAAATGATTCATGGCATTTGTATGGGGAACAAAATTTATGGGTTTGTTTTTGCTTTTGCTTTTCATTTTAAGTCTTTTCAGACTCAATTTGAAAAACAAACCAAGCCCATTCCCTTCCTCCTGGTGACAGGCTGCCCAAATGCCTGTCTGGGTCAAGGGGACGCTGCTATATTTTGTTTTACCATCTGGCATCACCCAGCTCTGCAGATTTTTTTAACCTTTTAATTCTCAGGAGCATTTCATCCTTTGCTAATCCCATCATTTCCTCCACGTTTGCTTTGTGAAGCTTCCAGAATAATTCCACTCAAATCCAACCATCAGCAGCCTGTGTGTCAGGGCTGGTCCTGAGCAGGAAGAGGAAAAGAATTCCCCTGCTGAGCCACAGAAGATCAAGTGCCACATTCAAAGTCAGAACTAAACCTCCAACAAAGATTTCCCGGGGTAGAGGAGAAGGCTGAGGCTCCCTGCAGCCAGGATGGGGCTGCTGGAGCTGCTGGAGGTGGCAGTGTCAGGCTGGCCCTGGGATCTGTCTCCTCCTGCCAGGGCGGGGCTGTTCCCCGTTCCTGGATGGCTCCGATGTCCTGGCTGTACAACTCGTCCCACAGGGCCACAGCAGCCAGGGGAAGGAAGGGAGAGCTGGGCACAAGAACTGCCAGAGGTGTCCTCTGGGTGCCCTCTTGGGACAGGGGAGAAATCCAAGGACTTTGTGTTGATTGAAAACTTTCTGCTCTTCCCCTGATGTTTGTTCAGTACGTTCTCTCCCAGCATTTGGAGCTGCGTGAGGTCTCACTTTCAGTCTCAGAATATCTCTTTTTGTTTCATTTTGGGGCTAAGGGATATTTTCTCATCCTCATTCACCTGCTGCACTTATGGATCAGAGCTTTGCTTTCCCATGGTGCCATCTGTACCAGGAATGCCCTGTTACAAGTTTTAATCTGTTTTTTTTCTCCCTGGGCTCAGTCTCTGTGCCCAGCTCCCAGCTTGCAGCACACACAGCTCTGCCAGAGCAGCTCCTGAGAGCAAAGGGAAGGAGCTGGGGTGACAGCACTTGGTGCCTCCTGTTGCTTCCAAGGGTTTCACAAATCCCAATTAGCTGTGCCTTCCTCGCACTGGGTTTTCCTGCAGTGCCCTTCCTCAGGGCGGGCAGACACCCATCACTGACTCAGGGAGGGTTGCAGGGTTTGCCCTCCTGTGCTGAATCACCTGCTGCACGCAGGGAGGGAGCAGGTGGGAAACGGGGGAGTCCCCTGGGGATCCTGGGAGTCACAGAGAGAGGGGTGGGTGAGACATTGTGCCGTGAATGACAGCCAAAGTCATCCCAAAGCATTTCACAGCACCACAAGAGTGGACTCAGGGTGGAAAAGGCCACAGTGGGGCCAAGCAGGGTCACGCTAAAAGCCCATTGCACAGGATTGTGTGCAGCTGGTTCGTGGATAAGAATATTTGAATATTGCTGCTCCACAGGAGTACAGCAGTGGGGAGAACACGGGCACAGCTGGGTGATTTGCCCAAGGCTGAAGGCTGTAACCAGTCCTCTGCAGCAGCACCATCCCTGCCTGCACCCAAAGGCACCACAAGGCTCCATCCACAGCAGGGTCCCAGAGCACCGATGGGACACAAGGACACACTACCTTGTGTCCTCCTGTCACACACGGGTCACAGCCCTGCTCCTGCCAGCACCCGATCCGACCCCTTCCTGGGCCCTCAGAGGCTGGAGGGGCGGGGAGGGCAGAACCTTGGCTGGGCTGTGCCCCCTGTGCCATGCCAGGATGCTCCAGAATCACTCCAGGCTCGGCAGGAGTTTTGCTATCCCCGAAGCTTTCAGCCGCTGTGGCGTGCAGAAAATCGCGTTTTGTTTGACAGGCAGCGACACCTCGTGGCATCGGCCGCCCCAGCGCGGGTGGGGACAGCGGCACCCCCGGCGGAGCCCAGAGTGCAGCGAGGGTGTCCACAGGAGAGGATGGTGACGATGCTGATGTGATGGTGATGATGACGATGATGATGAAGAGATTCCCCTCTTGTGAACGCTTACTAAAAACCCCGGTCACTGCGGGGAGGAGCTGCCCGAGGGCTCTGAGGCAGAGCCGAACGAGGGGCCCTGGAACTGCTCCCGATCCTGTCCAGGCTGATCGGGAAGCACAAGGCTTGGATGTGGCTCTGCAGTTTGGATGCTGAAGGGGGATGGACCCTCCAGACCCTTCACTTTGCTGTTTTCCTTAGAAAGGATTATAGTTCTTTTCACAAGAAAGTCCATAAAATTTAAATTAAACAAAATTAAATAGAGGTTGCAAAACAGCCACGGAAACAGAAACCCGTGCTGAGAGGAAACGGAGATTTTTGGAGGAAATGGTGACTTTGTACCCAGAAGCTGCCACTCCCAGGGTCCAAGGGTTCAGAGGGCTGTCAAGGGCTGTCTGCTGGGCTGGGAGAGTTTTCCACCTGGGGAAGAGCCGGGAAAACCCCTTTGTCCAAGCTGCTGTGACTCTCCTGTGAGGGGAATGCACTGATCCATTCCTGCACCGATGGCTCAGGCCCGGCTGCCTGTGATGGAAGGCGGGAGAGCTGAGGTGCCAGACAATCCCTGCTCCAGGGATTTCCCCCTTTCCTGCAGTGGCACAGCCATTCCAAGCACACACCTGGGCACCTGGCAGCGTGGCAGAGACCCAGCTCCTTTCATGTGCCCTCATGGGAGGGGGCAGATCCCTGTCCTATCTGTGCACTTTACCCCCCCAGCTGTAAAGTGCAGTAATTCCCTAACTCCCAAAAAAACATTGTGTTAACGTAAACTAAGAGCAACTCTTTGATCTCCTGTAAACACCAGGCTAGCAGAGTCTCCCATCCCACTGTTTTTATTGTTGCTAGGTTATTAATAGCTCTCTCCTGCACTGAAACTTTATTGAAATGATATTATTATTTCACAGCCACGCAGGTAAGTACCAAAGGTCAGAGTTTTACTGAGGAGTCTCACTGAGATGTCTCACAGCTCCTCCCCTGTGCCAGGGCTCACTGTGCTGCACTGGAGGGCGCAGGTTTCACCTTTGCTGTCCCCCAAAAGCCTCTCTCACCTGCTCCTCTCCCAGGCACACGTGCAGGGCTGTACCAGGAAGAGAGGCAGGGCAGGGCGCATGTGTGCAGCTCCTGGGCTCCTCGGTCCTCTGGAATTCACACAGGAAACACCATGAGAATGGATCAAGGAAAAGCATTTGTGACAAATGGAAAGTTCTGCTCTGTGCTGTGTGGCTGGAGAGTGGGAGCCCTGATAGCTCTGTGTCTCCTGCAACAGGCTCAAGGTATGTGAACACCTGAGTGTTACCTTTCTTTTCATTATATGGCTTTGTTGGTAGGAGGAGAGAGAAATTTTAATCAGTTTAAATGGGAATGATTCACATAAAGTGGAATATTCCGTGGTAAAGAAGCGACAGTTTAAAATCTGTCTGTGGAAGGTGTCTTATTGAGGGCTAGTGATGGACATGGTGGTCTACTGGAAAAAAGAGGGGCAGGAAAATACACAGGACAAACCTGCAGCTCTGAATTCCTGGTAGGATCTGCCCTTGGAGGATTGGGATTGAATGAGAAGTGTGGGACAGCCATGTCTGCCCTGTTCAGGGAGTCAGGCAGAGTTTGTGGGCTGTAAATCAGTGAAATGCAGTGAGAGCACAGGGAAAGCTACTCGAAATTATAAACCAGATTGTTCATACAAACTGAGTCCTAGCTGTAAAAGCTGTTGAGATGAAGATGCTTTATGAGAGACAAGGAAAACATTGCATCACACCTGCTGCCAGAGCCAATTTCCAGCCCTTAATGAAAGGCTCAGTCTTAGATATTGACACCACCTTAGTGGGAACCCAGTGGTTCCCAAGGCTCCAACCCTTCCTGTCCCCAAAGATACTTTTGAATCACTCATATAATCTTCACTTTTGACCAGGTCATGTTCAACTTCTCCCTCCTCAAAATGTGACCCTGCTGTCCAAGGATTTTGCCATGATCTTGACCTGGGCTCCAGGGGAAGGCTCTCCCCCAGATGTGACCTACACTGTGAGGTATGAAAGGTAAGAGCTCCAAACCATGTCTGATCAAAGGAGTGGCACAGGGACAACCACTGGGCATCTCTCCTGATTAACGAGTGTCCTAATCATCAGTGACCTCCCACCAGAACAAAACATGATCCATGTGGGAAATGCTCCAAACTCTGAGCACCGTTGGCTCCCCACCCTCCCAAACCCCTCCTTCGCTCGCTCTACAAATCCCAGAACGTGTTTAATATTTTGGTGTGGTTGTTCCTTCCAGCCAGGATCGCCTGGACAAATGGAGGAAGGTTCCTCACTGCAGAAACATCCCCAGGTCCTTCTGCAATCTGACTTGTGCCCTCTCCAACCTCTACGTTAAGGTCCGGGCTCGGGTGAAGGCGGTGTGGGGCCGGTCCCAGTCGCCCTGGGTGAAATCCCAGTTCAAGGATTACTACTCAGATGGTGAGTGCCTGCCAGGTGACAGCCTGGATGGAAGGACATTCCCACAGACACACAGACCACACCCCACAGGGATCCAGGAGCTTTATGGATGGCAGAGACTTGAGTGAGCAGGAGCAGTAATGGGCTGGGAGCATTTGAGGATGAATTTTGTAGCAAGCGTCAGGATTTGTTCATCAGCGTCCCAGCTGAACAAAGTGGCTCCGAGGGTGTTTTAAAGAGGTGTCCTTTATGGCTGTGGCCACTGTCCCAGTGGCTCTCTGGGGTGTTTTAGATAAAGAGGTGTCCTTTGCCTCCCTCTTATCACAAGATAACAGCTGGAAGTGAGGGCCAGCCATGGAAAGTGTCACTGCTGGAAGGTAAGAGCCAAGGCAGCCCCATTCTCACAGCTGCTCCCTGAATTGCAGTGGAACTGGCTCCCCCTGTGCTGACCCTGAAGGTCAGGGACAATTCCATCCACGTCAGTGCCTCCTTCCCTCTGCCCACCTGTGTGGAGAACCTCACCTGGAAGTATGACTTGAACCTCTGGG
This sequence comes from Calcarius lapponicus, assembly GCA_039654755.1. Classification (NCBI taxonomy): domain Eukaryota; kingdom Metazoa; phylum Chordata; class Aves; order Passeriformes; family Fringillidae; genus Calcarius; species Calcarius lapponicus. Next base: position 17,660,138 of record JBBFKN010000011.1, read on the forward strand.
AAGCAGGATCTGAAGACAAGGTCAGTACAAGTGGCTCTTTTTAGATGAAATGGAGGAACTGAAAGAGCTTCAAAGTTCTGGGCAGAGAGAGAGGGACTGGATCCAGGGCCTGGAGGAAATGAACCAGCCAAACCAGAGCTAAAAAAGCCAGAGACAAAAAGTAGAAGTGTGGGTATGCATCCTTATTTTTTTGGTAGTTCCCTATTTTTATCAGGAAGGAGAGGCTACACTAGAGTCAGTCTGAAGGTCTGAGGTTTAAAACAACCAATCCAGGTGCCACTGGCTGCATTCCCTGGCAGAACAGAGCCCAGCACAGCTGCCATTCCCACCTGGATCCATCGGCCCTGGGGGAGATGTCAGACATGGGGTCACACAAGGGATCCATGGGCTAAGGTGATGCAGAAACACGACCCCAATAATGAAAGAATCACCTCTCCAATCCTCTGCTTTGTCTCTCAACAGAAGAAATATGAGGGTCACTTCAGGAAGGACACAGTGACCATCAACACCACTGCCCTCAGAGGCAATTACTGCTTCAGTGCCAGGGCTCTCTATGAAAGCATCAACTTGAAGTACAGTGAATTCTCCCAGCCTGTGTGTGTGCTGTTAAACCACAAAGGTATGGCCCTTCTCAGAAAAGGATGTGGGAAACATCCAGTGGGATGAGGGCAAGGCAAAGATTTCCACTAAAATCAGGTTTTCACCACACAACAAAAAGCTTCCTGTTAAAGGGGCTGGTTGGATTTTCTGGTGAGTGGTTCCTGCTTTCTGTAGAAATAGTTTCATTTTAAAAGCCTGAGATATTTTTCTGAAAACTCTCAGTATTGTATGTCAGTGTAGAGGCCATAATTCCTATAAAAATACCACTCACAAGAGATTATTTCTGTCTTTTTCATCAGCACAGTGGAAGTTCCCACTTCTGGTTGTGATCCCTCTGTTTGTCCTCCCCATCTTTGTGGCCAGTCCCTTCATCTGCTGCCTGGTGAAACAGGAGGCCAAGCAAAGGAAGATGCCTCAGGTTTTGGTATGGCCCAAATTCTGAGGTCCCCTCTGACCCAGAGTCTTGCTGGTTTTCAGAGGGTGACTGGGGAGGAGTGGGGGGTTCTGCACTTCTCAGTTTTACCTTTGCAATTCCCATTTTTGGAATAACCTTTCTGATATCCAGATTTTTCTTTTGAAAGCATCACAGGCTCACTGTTTCATTCCTTCTCTCTGGTAGGATTTCTCTCAATTTAAAGCTGCTGGACCAACCTTCCACTTGGAGCTCGGTGAAAAGGAATTGTGCAGTGATGATCTGAACTGCTCAGAGAAGCCAGTGCCTCAAAGGAGGACAAACAGAGCTTTAGGAGGATACCAGCTGCCATGGATGGCTTCTTTCCCATCATCATCATCACTGGCATCATCATGGTCAGAGGATGAGGAGGAGGAAGGCAGCAGCACTTTGATCCCATACTGTGAAATGCCTCGGTATCCAAAGAGAGGTCTCAGCTCTCAGCCATGCCCAGCAGCTCTGGGGGAAAGCAGCCTGGATTCAGGATCTGGAGATCTCTCTGTGGCATCTGTGCTTGACCTCAGAGCCCTGGGTTTCACCCTCTTTGCAGAGAGGAAGGGTGAGGTGGACACCTCGGGGTCCCAGGAAAACGAGGAGCCCTCCCTTTACCTCTGCTCCTCCTTGGAAAGGATCTCCCTCGCTGATGTGACACTCCCAGGTGCCCCAGAGCAGGGCCAGGGTGATGGACACAGGGAGGAGAGGCTGGCAATGAGCCCCCTGCTGGGGGGGATTGGTGCTGAACCCCACGAGCTGAGCCCCAGGAAGGCTCCTCATTCCTCCAGGGGTTACCAGAAATCCATCCTTGATCTGCAGCTCCAGGAGGATCCCAGCAGGCAGCTGCTCATCCCCTTGTGGACGCTGCAGCTGGCAGAGGATGAAGGCATTGCCAGTGACTGTGGCAGTGACAGCTGCACAGAAGGGACCCCTCCCGAGTCCACCGTGCTCAGTGATGCTTTTGGCACTTCAATTACAGAGGGAAAATGTGATCCAAAGCTGCAATTCCCAGGCTACGAGCACTCACATTACTTGGCAAGGATCTGAAGTGCCCAGCAGGTCTGGGGAGTGCCTGGAAATCCTGGGGAGCTCCAGATACCCAAGCAAGGATCCTTGAACAAGGACAAAATCTGATGTCTGGCCTATCAAGGCAATGGATTTAGGGACACAAAAGTGCATTTTATGGCTAAGTCACCTCTGTACTGTCACTGTCAGGGGTGAGGGAGGCAGGGACATCTCTGAGGGGCCACCCAGCAAACAGGCACTGCCTGGGGCTCACCTCAGACTTCAGAACAAGGGATTGAAAATGCAGTGTTGTGCCTGCACGTGCATTTGGAGCAGATTTTGATCTGCTTTGTGTCACCTTTGCTTCCCTGTAAGTCCAGAGCTTGACTGGAAGTTCCTTACAGAGATATTCAGCAAGATCTGGTTTTTGTGGCATGAAAAGCTCTCCACTTCATCCTGCAGAAATCACCTTATGTGTTCCAACAGAGGGAACTGAAGCCAAAGTGTGCAGTGTGTTTGTTTATTTATTTATTATTTCATATTTATTGAAGCTGAAATTCTTCCTGCTGTGCAGAATGTCTGAGAGCAATAATATTTTGATATAAATCTCCGTGTGTGCATGGTTTTGTTTTCCAGAGCTACAAAGGGGGACTGCAGCTCATCCTGAAAAAACATTATCTTTAAAATAGGATCCCATCCTGGGCTGGAGTGGAATTCTGAGACTTCCCAGCCAGGTCACTTTGGTCACTACTGAACAAAGCATCACAGAATGGTTTGGTGGGAAGGGATCCTGAAGTTCATCCCACTGCTCCCCTGCCATGGCAGGGACTGTCCCAGGGTGCTCCAAGCCTGTCCCTGGCACTGCCAGGGATCCAGGGGCAGCCCCAGCTGCTCTGGGCACCTGTGCCAGGGCCTCCCCACCCTCCCAGGGAAGGATTTCAGTCCAGTATCTAATCTATATCTCCCCTCTGGCAGTTTACAGCCATCACCTTTGTCCTATCACTTCATGCCCTTGTAAAAGCTTTTTATACTCCAGTATCAAAAGGAGCCTTTGTGTAAAGGGCTCACAGGAAAGCAAAGCAGTAAAAGAAACAGGGAAACACTCCCCAGCCATTCTCTGCACCCAGGGAGAGGGCTCAGATGAGGGGAGGCTGTTGATGGAGGGTATGAAAGCTGAAATCCTTTGAGAAGCAGGAAAAAAGAAGTGAGGGGTGGTAGGAGGGAGTGGGAGCTGCTCTGCAGCAAAATGTCCTCGGTGAGGTCCTGAATGAAGCCCAAAGGAGAGGTGGGGAAAAGGATTCTCCAGCTGGACTATTCCTCTGTCCTCTGCAGTGTCCTTAGGTACATCCTGCATTGTTATCCCTCCGGTTCATTTGGAAAGACACAGATGATCCAAACATAATCACCACCCAATTTCTTGTGCAATCCAGGAAAACCCCCCAGGCTTTCATTTACAGGAAGCTCTGAAGTTGAGTAACATCTACAGAATGCTTTTGACATGTGCCAGCTCTGCTCTGTCTCTGATGAGCCTGGGATCAGTTCTTGCCCTGTCCAGGGGCTGAGGGACAGGCTGCAGGCCAGCTGAGCTGCACAGGAGGTGGCAGCATCCAACTCCTCATTTCCTTTCAGCAGGGCTTGAGAGCTGTTTTCCTCTGCAGAAGGGTCAGTCCTGGCCAGAGCACAGTGCTCCTCTCCCACAGCAGCTGCTCCACGTGTTATCACAGCATCAGGGAATCATTTCCTTAGGAAAACACCTTGGGGATCATCGAGTCCAAGTGGGAACCCACCCTGTCCCCAGGGCCACATCCACACATGGAGGGTTCATGCCCAGCACTCACCAGGTTTGCTGCAGTCCCCACACACTGTGAGGAAATCAAAAGTTTGAGAGGGTTTGAAAGATTAAACCCTATTTTTACACTTGAAAGTTGAGTTTTGGACATCTTCAGGTCCCCAAAGATTCAGAGAGATGTTTCCTGGGCTATTCAAAAGGAGATACCTTGCTAGAAATAAGGGCAGAGGTAAAGTTTGAAGTTCTGTTGTCAGAACTGAAGGCTCAGGTGCACACCAAGGTCCCCCAGCTCTGCCCCATCAGCCAGGCAGTGATGTGAGGGAAGGGAAAACAGAAATACTTTTATCAGGCTGTTCAGGAAACACCCTACCAAATGATTGTATTTAATTAGACACTGGTGGATAGGTGTGTCTGCTTTAACAAACCTGAGGCCTCTGCCTTTGTCCAGGTGAGCTTAGAAAGACAAAGTGCCAGTGATGCACCATGGCAGGGCTGGAAGCACAGAGCCCTCCCACAGCCAAGCAGGGCAGGGAACAGAAAGAGCATCAGGAAATACACAGATGAGGAGGGAAGCAGAAGGGGTTTGTGAATTCTATCACATGTTTGGCCACAAGGACAGAGCAGTGAAATCAGCATTCAGAAGCACACAGGGTTTGTATTTTGAAAACATAACAACAGCCTAAAAGCTGCACAGGTTATGGAAAAGGGACTGTATCCCTTTCTTCCTGTCCATACAAACTCCCAGTTCTTATCACGTGGATTCAGTAACAGAACTTTACACTGTAAACAGCCACAAAAATAAACATTGGAGGTGTACAATAGTCCCTGCAAAAAGCTGTGGGACAGCAAGTGCTCCTCCTGTGGAAAGGCCACCACTCTTCCACCTCTTGCCCACATCAGGTGAAAAAACCCCAGTGCTTTGGCTGACTTTCATTGTAAGAAAGTATTCAGGAGTATTTTTGGAGGAAATAGGTATTGAACCAACCAGGTGCACAGCTCTAAGTCTTAGTGTCTAGAGCTGTAACAAGCTCAAGTTACTTGACCAGAAAAGCAAACCTCAAACCCCAGGAACCTCAGGGAGGGCTTTCAGGCAGGAAGCTCTCAGCAAAAAGGTATTTGGCTCTTTTTCAGGAGCTGGGGATTTTCTCAGCCTCTGGCTCGTGCACCTTTGTACAGTCAGGTGTGCACTGGAGGGGAGAGGTGCTCCTGCTGTCACTCTGCAGTGTCACACATGCGCAGGGCTCCGGGCAGCTCGGAGCCAGGGAAGGCAGGACAGGAGCTCTGCTCTGCTCTGTTACTGAGCAACAAATCCAACCTGGCCTGGCAAGAAAGAATTCAGCCAAAAGGTGATTCACCTGCACACAGGAGCAGCTGCCTGCTCTCACAGCCCAGCCTGCAGAGTTATTCATGAAGGGATTTCTGATCGTCCTGACTGGAGTTTCAGTGCTGGGTAAGTCCTGAGCTCTGCTCTGCTGTCGCTGGTTGTGGGATTCTGTCTGATCCTGGAGTCTGCACTTCACTCCTGTTTGCTGAATTATCACCTAAGAATGAGCTGCTGGAGTTTTCTTCTGAGTTCTCTTCTCTCTCCTTGTAGTAACTCCCATGTGTGGCTGGTATGCTCGGCACTTAAGGGATTAGAAGGGAGAGGGAAAGATTCCTTCACTTCAGAGGCTTTGTCACTGTGCTAGGACCCAAATCCTACAGCAGTGAAGGACATTCATTGGTATCAGGGGGCTTTGGATCAGTCTCCTCGTGTCTTCAGCAAAGGCACAAATGAGTACAAGAACAGTCCTGATTTTAAAGGAGGCACAAACAAATAATGGAATCTTAAAATGAGGGAGTCATCGTAGAGTGGTTGGGTTGGAAGGGACTTAAAGCTCATCTCATCCCACCCCTGCCATGGCAGGGACACCTTCCACTGTGCCAGGCTGCTCCAAGCCTGTCCAGCCTGGCCTTGGGCACTGCCAGAGATGGGGCAGCCCCAGCTGCTCTGGGCACCCTGTGCCAGGACCTCCCCACCCTCCCAGGGAACAATTTCTCCCTGACACCTAAGGCAGATCTACCCTCTAAAAGCCATTTAATCCTACTCCAGATGTGACACCTCACTGCTGGCTGAATGAAGGATAAACCTGAGCTTTCCAGCATTCAGCCCTGTCATTCATCTGCTGGGATCTGTGTCTGGCATCTCACCCTGTGAAACTCCTCAGCCCAAGGGGCTGTCACACTGTGAAATATCCTGGTTTTCCCCTGCCCACACTTGACTGTGCTTGTGTTATGCTGCTTTGCATAAGTGTTCTAGCATGGATAAATGTGGGAAGAGAGATTTCCTACTCCTGATAAGATTGGGGTATTTGTGACTCAGTTTTCAGGGTGCTCAGACAGGGGATCCCACTCCTTCATACCCACACTGCTGCTCCTGCTGAGCCTGGGATGAGCAGAGGCAAATGTGGAGCTGCAGGTGAAGTCAGGCAACATCTGGAGCAGGCAGCAGATGTTAGACCTAACCCTGACCCATTTCTGCACCATTTCCCTGCCCAAATGCCACACACAGCACTGAGAGGGGATCTGTACCCTTCTGCCTAACCCTCCTCCATCCAGGCAGCAGACTGAACTGCTCTCACTCAGTTCTGGTCCTTGGGGGAAAGCCTGAAGCAAGGATCCAGCTGAGATTTAGTCTCTGTTCAATGTGATCTTGTCCAAGGCAGCCCCATCTCAGTGCTCAGTTTGCCCCATCTGTGCTATTTTCATTTGCTCACTTTTTCACATTGTTCATTGCAGGCTGAAGCTTTCACAAACCCAGAGCTGAATAATGTAAAAATGATTTACATGATTTACCTTTGAGGGTCTGCCTATAATCTGAATTCAGAGTTTATAAATCCTGAACTTAGAAACTCTTGTGGATCAGCCTTGGGAAAGATTTGCTCTGTGTTTTCTCGTGATAAGAGAGACACAAAATCCTCGAGGGCTTTTCTGCAGCAGCTCAGAGCCAGTTTGCTGCAGGAGGGCCACGGTGGGCTCCTGCTGTCCAGGGACACGTTTGCAGGGACAGGGGACATTGCTGACCCCAAAGGAAGAGCAGCAGGGCTCAGAAAGCAGGGAGCTGGGCTGAGTTGTTTGCTGTCACCCTGGCACACCCAGGCCAGAGTCCAGACACTGGGTGTCACTCTGTACAGGCACTTTCCATCCAATAAAACATGGAGCACAAGAGGAGAACGGAGCCACATCTTCAGGAGTGACACTGAGCTCTGCATGTCACTTCCTTGAGCAGGGGCAGAAAGCAGAGACATTCACAGACCTGATTCTGGCCTTGAAAACAGATTATTGGTCTTTATTTTATGACCCATGTAAAGGCTCTTAAAGAAACCTGGCTAGAAAATTCAAGGATTCTCTTTCTGATTCGAGTTTTTGAGGCTTTTCTGCATAAATTCCTGATTTCTTTGGGATGAGTCAGTTATCTGCAAGAGTGTGATGTGAACAGAGTTTGAAGCCTTGTTCTGCTCAAGTTCCTTCTTTTCAGCCCAGCTTTAGCAAAATACCCCAGGATCCATTTTCATCTGAGGGCTGAGATGTCAGAAGATGTTTTTTAATACCAGTTTCCTCTGCTCCTTCAGGAATTGTGACTACAGAGAGATCATCATGTCTGAAACGTGCAGCATTTTCTTCCACAAACTTTGAGAACATCCTGACATGGGAAACAGAGGCAGATATTCCCCCTGGCACTGTGTTTGATGTCCAGTACAAACAGTATGTGAAGTTTGCTTCTTTTGGGCTGTTCTTAGGGGTCTCAGAGAGAGAAGGGCCAAGAGAGAAAAGCTGATTTTGCTGTTTCTCCTGCATTGTGGTTCATATCATGGTTCATATAATCCTGTGAATATTTTAGGATTATTCAGAGTGGGAGATAATGCTCATTTAAGCAAATATTTTACATCTTGGGTTGCTTTGCTCCATATTTTAAGATTATTCAGAGTGGGAGATAATGCTCATTTAAGCAAATATTTTATATCTTGGGTTGTTTTGCTCCATATTTTAGGATTATTCAGAGTGGGAGATGGTGCTCATTTAAGCAAATATTTTACATCTTGGGCTGCTTTGCTCCATTACTGAGCTACTCACGCCTTCAGCAACTTCCCTCTCCCTATTTAATTTTCCTCCATTCCTGTCCAACCAAACGACCCCAAATCCTTGTTTTATCCTCAGGTATGGAGAGAAATCCTGGCTCATCAAGCACGAGTGCCAAAGCATCACCCAGCTGTTCTGCAACCTCAGCAGGGAGACAGAGAACTTCACCGAGCACTTCTACGGGCGGGTGCGGGCGCGGGGCTGCTCCTCCAGCTGGGTGCGCTCCGAGCGCTTCGAGCCCCGCAAGGAGAGTAGGTACCAACCCCAGAGCTCCTGCTCCTGCTCTGCACGGCAGCACTGCCCCACAGATCAGTCTTGCAAGGCTCTGTGTTGCTGGGGGAAAGTGAAGCCTTGGGGGTTTGGTGTTTTGGGCAAGGAGGTGAATGAGAAATGGGCAGGGCCTCAGCTGGGAGCTGGGGGTCAGAGAAAGGAAAGGCCTGGTGTGATGGGAGGGAGAGCTGCTGGTGAGAGGAATAGAGAAATGAGTAAGGGACATGATGGGCAACCTGAGAACAGGCAGTTCCAGCAGCTGTGAAATGGGAACGTTGGGATTGGTATCCATTCCAGTGGATAGTTGGTGTCCCAGCCCTAAAGTGAGCCCTACTGCAGACACAACACAGTCTTTGGGAGCCTCACTGGCTCTGTGGCTAAAACTTCCCACTGAAAAATCACCAAGAACAATTCAAGGTGGCATCAACAGCCAATGGCTGTGAAGAGCCTTCAGATCTTTGCACCAAAAAAACTGTGAGAACTTGGATTAAAGCCCTTGGATTAAAGAACTTGGATTAAAGAACTTGGATTAAAGCCCTCTGGGTGTAGTGTGTGCCTGTCACAGAGACCAGTGCGGGCACAAAAGCCCTGGAAATCTGGTGTAGGATGGGAACTGGGATTTGGGCAGCTGTTACCTGTGGTGGGATTTCACCCCTCACACACACATGAAGGAGGACATCCTGCACAGGGACAGGGAACACGGAGCTGGAAAAGCCTGGGATGAGATTCCTGGGCACAAGAAGCCCAAACCCCCTCTGTGTGCAGTGGCCTGACTGCGGCCATACTCACACTGCTCAGACACATTTGTACAAACAGAAATGAGTTTCAGCGAGGCTGGGCTGTGTTTAACACCAGCTGACAGAGCCTGTTGTGCCTTTCCCAGCCATCATAGGGGCCCCCCAGGTGGAACACATCCCCCAGGCCCGCTCCATCAGGTTCCTGATCCGGCCGCCCCTGACGCCCCTGCGCGGGGAGGACGAGCAGCCGCTCACCGTGGAGGACATCTACAGCAAATTTGGGGCTGTGGATTATCACCTGACAATATTCAACCAGAGGACACAGCAGCAGGTAAAGCACAACCTGGGGCTCTGGGATGCTGTAATTCCCATTTCAGATGAGCTGGAGAAGGATCTCAGTTTGCACAGGATGGGGGAGATTTCTGATGTACAAGGGAAAGGCTTGGAGTCTTTGACTCTCAGGACAACAGGAATTTTAAGCTTTCTTCTTAAATCCAAAGGACTTTCTAAGAGTACTGCATAAGTAGCAAAAAGTAAAACCCTTGCTGACTAAAAATTACTTAAGCAGTTCAAGTCTTAAATTGAAATGCAAAATTAAATACAGAAATAATGGAAAACAAGATGTGAGTTAGAAAAAATCAGAGTTCCATACATACAGAATAATTTAAGCCCTGTAAGATCACATTAATAAATGATATTTTATGCTGAATTTTGGAATCTGAATTGAAGAAAATTTCATCTTGCCCAAATACAGATTTTACCTTTCTTTTCAAACAGTGGACGAAGAACGAGCACAACAAAGAATTTGAAGTTTCCAACTTGGACCCAGACACTGAATACAACGGGACAGTTTATATCTGTCTGCTGCAGAGAAGGAGCAAACCTCAGGTGTTTTGGGTCAAAACACTGGCAGGTGAGGCTCTTAACTCTGCTGGAAGTTGAAAAGTCCAGATGGGATATTGGACACACAAAATGCATTGATTTTCAGCACAGAACATTTTAATAATTTAAAAATTAATTCCTGTGAGACTAAACCTGTGACACCACCTAGCTAATTGTGCCATTTTTCTAATCCAGCTCTTTTTCCACTTGTTCTTTCCCCAGACAAGACGTGGATTCTCTACTGTCTGGTGGCCCTGGCCTTCTGTGCTGGGCTGGTTTTTGCTGCCACTGCTTATGTGAGCTACAAATACATCAAACAGCGCAGTGCCCAGCCCAGGGCCCTGGTGAGTGCCCTCAGCCACTGCTGCAAATGCTCAGGGATTGAGCTCAGCTTGCAAATCACAGAATCCCCCCTGCCTGGGGCTGGAAAGGTCATTTAGTCCATGCCACTGTCCCAGGTGTTCCCAGCCCCAATGTCCAGCCTGGCCTTGGACACTGCTGGGGATGCAGGGGCAGCCAGAGCTGCTCTGTGCCAGGGCCCCAGCACTCTCTGAGTAAAACATTTCTCCCCAGAATCCAATCAAACCCACCCTCCTTCATTTAAAGGGTTAAGGAGCTTGGTCTAGGCAACCACTGCAGATTTACTGGTATTTTAAAGTGCTCAGAACCTGCCCCAAACTGAGCCCCTCAGGTTAGGCATCCTAAATCCCCAGCTCCCCTTGAAACCCTGGGATTCTCCCCTCTCCCTCATCTCCCACAGCGAGAATTGTGTTTCATGCTAATGAGCTCAAGGATTTTCATGCTATTTCCATGCTGCAGGGCTTAGGACAAATCTTGCAAAAGTGAAAGCAGGAGATTTTCCTCCTCATGTTTCAAGGCTGCTCAGCTAATACACACTGAGAAATGTCTGTATTCCTGTGGTCATTCTCCAGGAAAAGAAAAAAAAAAAAGCAGAGCTCTTCTGTCAGCAGAGCAGATCCCTGGTGGTTGTTACTGCCTTTTACTGACACTTCTCCAAAGAAAATGCTACAGCAACTAAAGCAAACCTTCAAGGTCGCAGCTTCTTGGTAATAACTTGTGCTCTTTTATCTTCTCCACCAGGACTTCAGAGGGATTCCATCGTTCCAGCCTCTCACACTGACAGTGGAGCACATCATAAAGCCCCTCAGCTTATCCAAACCTTCCCCTTTCATCCCTGAAGTGCAGCTGGCCCAGATGAGCCAACACTTGGACTGGTCCTGGAGCCAGCACGTCCCTCGTGTCCCTACCAGCAGCAGGTGGATGTTCCAGCACTGCAGCTGCCCCCTCAGCCCTGCCAGGTGGAAATGCCAGCCCCCATCACTGCCTACACTCCTCAGAAAGCTGAGCAGAGCTTTGCTGCTGCCCCAGGCAGCTCCAGCCTGGCCCTGACCTACGGGCTGTGTGTGGAGGGCACGGACAGGAGCTCCCAGCCGGAGCTGAAGGAATCTTCTCCAGATCTTTCTGAGGATGAAGAGCTCCGGACCCATGGGCTGGGAAAGAGCTGCAACCACTGGGATTACAAAGAGCAGCAGCCAGAGGTGGCCCTGTGGAAGAGCAGGGACAGACTGGAGTCGGTTGTGATCCAGGGGAGCCCTGGGCAGACCCAGCTGCTGCTGCAGAGGGAGGAGCTGGAGGATGCCGAGCTGTCCCTGTCCTTGCTGGAACAGGGAGGCTGCTACAGACAGCAGGCAGCGCTGCCCCTGCTGCTGCCCGCAGGGAAAGCCGCCCCGGGCCGCGGGGCAGAGCGGGAGCTGCTGGCACCCCTGGCACCTCTGCTGCTCTCGGTGCGGACTGGGAGCCACGGGGAGCACTGGGAGCTGCCAGAGCCCTCCCCACGGCCCGCAGCCCCAGCGCAGCTCCCAGGGACTGCAGCCATGCGGATGCTGCAGGCAGCCAAGGGGCCGGGCTGCACAGAGCTCAGCGTGTCCCCTGCCAGCAGCCCGGGCCGGGCCAGCGACACGGGCACTCCTCTCACCATGCTCTTCAAAGATCTGGACCTCAGAGTGCAGTGGGATGAGGAGAGCACGGGATTGTATTAGGATCACTTCATGGTATTTAAATCCAGATGATGTTTTCTCGTATGAAACAGAAGCAATGCAAAAGCACAGCTGATCCCGGCTGTATTTACAGAGCTCAGGGCTGTCACACTGCTCCATTGTCACACTGCTCCATTGTCACACTGCTCCATTGTCACACTGCTCCGTTTGGTGCCTCTACTGACAGAACTGCTCCTTGTTACACTGCCACACTGCACCTCTGCACTTAAACAACAGGTTTTTATTGCTAGCATATTCTCAAATTTATTATGAATTGGATTACTTTAAAAGATCAGTGGAGATTCAGTTTCTAATCTCAGATGCAGTTTACTGAAAATCTACAAAATTCACAAACTGTATGTGTTCTTTACCAACATCTAAAATAGATGGAACTCCCTTTGAAGAAATTCAGGTATGCAAACCTAGAAGTATTTACTGTACCATGGTACAGTAAAAGAAGTAAATAGTTACTGGTGTTCTACCCTTTGGAAAAGAATATTCCACCTTCCTGGAATGGACTTTGCCTTCAAAGGAGTCATTGAAACTGGGTAACAGCTCCTGATGCAGCAGTTCTGTGATATTTGTCCCTGTCCCATGTGCTTTTTAATACTTGTACAAAGATAAAGCCTTTTTTAATACCTGCACAAAGATAAAACCTTTTTCATCTCAGCACAGATTAATGCAGCCTTGGCCTAGTTCTGAGCTTTCTCAGCTGCTGCTCCTTTCCTTCTCTGCAGCAGCCACACATTCTCCTCCTCCCCTGAGATGCCCAGGGATGAAGGACCTGGGATCACACTGCAGGCAGGCAGGGATGTGAGGATTGCAGCACTCCCAGTACAACCCTCAATCTCAGTTTATCCCAATCCCCATCAATAATCCACACAGGAGCCCAGGGAGCTCTGGAGCTCTCCTTCCACCCCTCCCTGCCCATAAGGAACCTGCTCCAGGCTCCTGGCACATCCTCCACAGCTGCCATGACCAATTTTTGGGAGTCAAAATCCTTGGAGCCCTTGGACCTCCACCAAAAGGAAGCTAAATTCTAATTCAGGGGCCAGAGGAGGGGATTAATTTTCCTTCAGAGGAAAGCACAGTTCAGCCTGTTCATTTCCACTGCTGTGGTGAAAAATGTGTCTGAGGACATTGGTTTTAGAGAAGTGGAAGCGTTTACAGGAATAAACAAGGTTTGACTGGTATGGGGAAGTATTTACTCAGAGACCAATCTGACCAGGGGTAAAATTCAGCTGCTCCCACTCCAAGTGCACTTGGGGCTTTTCTCAGCCCAGGAAAGCTGAAGCTAAAGGTTAAATTCTACTTTTTTGGGGGTGATTTTGCAAATAAGCCATAGGCTCATGAAGTGAAGATTTTTGATGATTCAACCCAGAATTAAAGGAACAGTCTTAGAAACTTTACAGGCCAAGGATCAGCTCTGAGCTCCAGCCCCAACAAGTGCTGAAGGACCACAGCCCAGTGAGGCCAAAAGGGCAAAATTCCAAGTGTGCTGAAGAAGTGTGAGGGTTTCACAGACTGAAATACGTGCATGGCTTGGGCAGTGACCAGCAGGACATTCCCAGGGAGCTCCTTCCATTCCATTCACCACCCAAGGGTCTGTGGAATGTGCTTTGATCTGCTTCCTGTACTCTGTGCCCCAAAAAACAACGCACAGAGAAATGCTGCAGCTCCTGGAGCTGTTCCCAAGGACTGGGAGACTCCAGGGGTAACATTTTTTTCCACTAAACCCCCCTGGAGAGGCATTTCAAGCCAGTGATGCCAATTACCTAATTTAGAGTTGCCTGTGAGCTGCATATCTTGTGTCAACACTATTCCCAGTGATGCTATCCAGGGAATAATCAACATTTTGGGTTGTGTTGTGAAACACAACCCCCAGCAGAGGATGAGTATGGGCAGTGTGGAAGGGATGGGGGCCTTGGGAGAGCATTTGAATCTGCTGCTAAAATGATGTTATTTTCTATTTTAAAAGCCTTTCCAAATCCCTCTGCAGAAGCCCTGCCACAGGGTCTGATCATGCCCAGACTGTAAAAAATGTCTCATCCTGCTGGAGGACAGGTGGCAGCTGAGGAGAGCCTGGCAATGGATTTTTAGAATGCACAGAGGTGCCTAAAGATGCAAAGTGTCCCTGAGCTGGGACATCCACCTCCCCTTCAGGCCCTTAAATACCTTCAGGGCTGCATTACCCCTGCCTGAACAAAAGGCAGGAATGATTCCAGCCCCAGCCCATCCTCCCAGCACTCCAGTGCCCAGAGATCACAGGCAGGAGAGCCCTGTCCTGCTGCAATATCCTCAACTTCCTGCTTTCGTCATGGCTTAGTCAATATTGATTTTTGAGGCCTGGATCTTCTGAGCTGAGGGAAGTTGATTCTTGTCTCATGAGTCACCTCCTAAATTTAACACACAGATCATCCCTTCTCAAGCTGCTTCTCTTTGGAAAAGCTTGGAAAGAAATATTGATGCTGTTGAATTTTATTGGAGCAAGGAACACGTCATCCCTGCTGACCTCACTGCCTTCCTCTGCTCTGTCACAGCCACATTTTCTGAAAAATCCTTTCCTTAGGAATTTTTCTCCTGAGAAGCTGAGAGGCCTCAGGAACAAACTGTAACCAATGGTTATCTGCTGCTGTGGGATGCAGCAGGGGCATCTGGGATTGGTCTCATGTGGATGTTTCTAATTAATGGCCAATTACAGTCCAGCTGTCCAGACTGTCTCAGTCAGTCACAAACCTTTGTTATCATTCTTTCCTATTCTATTCTTAGCCAGCCTTCTGATGAAATCCTTTCTTCTATTCTTTTAGTAGAGTTTTAATATAATATATATCATAAAATAATAAATCAGCCTTCTAAAACATCGAGTCAGATCCTCGTCCCTTCCCTCATCCTCAGAGCCCTGTGAACCCTGCTCAGAACCAAACAGATCCATTTGTGTCAAAAGCTGCTCCAGGACCTCCTTTTCTCCATCTCCTGTGTAGGAACATTTCCAGACAAGCAGCAGGATTCCAACATTGCTCCAAAGGCCTCCCCATGCAAGCCATGTGTGCCCAGCAGTGCTCTCCTCCTCGGCCATGGGCTGTGGAACCCAGCACATCCCTCTGGCTGTCCAGGACAGCCCAGACCCTGCCAGGGGGCTCAGAGACCCTGGCACAGAGCCCAAAATGCCCCTGTGGTTTTGATTATGACCTGTGGAGCAAATTACCAACCTTAGATGAAGATCTGCAAGCCATGAGAAATTAAGCAGAATGACAGTGAAGTTATCACGGGGTGGAAAAGTGGATTTTAGGGTTTCTGGTATGGGAGTTCAGGAGGCAAAATGGAGAGAACTGGGTGGGTCCAGCCTTTCTCCTTCTTCTTCTGGGCCTCCATCTCCTGCTGTGATGGTGGCACTTTTGGATTGGTTTAGAGTAGAAGCTCCCTGTCTAACATAGGTGATAGGTGTTGGGAAGTAACTGTAAATATTGTACATGTAGTTTTTGGTATAAAGACATAACAGCACCCCAGGGCAGGCAGAGTGCCTGGAACTGTCCTGCTGGACGGACCTGGGCAGGGCAGGAGAAAGAATTTTACAGATAAGATACAATAAACAACCTTGAGACTGAGAAATGAAGAGCTCTGACTCCTTCAAGCGCCAGGCTGGGAAAAGAGACTTTCAAACTCTTCTCGAGGTCATTCTGACCAGCTAAAGATCCCACCACGGGGCAAAGAAAGCTCCCCTTGCCTCAGGGAGCGTGTGTCCCCAGCAGATGTCCCACCGGTGACAGGTGAGTGCTGCAGCTCAGTTGTCACACGGCCAGCAGAGCAGCAGGTGGCAGCTGTAACCCTAGAGCAGAGCACTGCTCTTTGTCTTCCCAGCTAAATCCGGGAGCTGGCACTGCTCACTCCCCTCCCCAGGGATCCCTGCCCAGGGATGAGCACTCTGCAAGCCAAGGATCCCATTCCCCCTCCCTGCTTGTTCCTTTCTTTTGGCATTGGAGGGTGTTTGAACACCATAAAAATCACTGGTGAGTTTTTAACAAGTTCTGGGAGGAAAATCTTCCACGAGGGGCAAAAGGAAAGCTCCAGGTTCTGGAGACAGAATGAAGGAGAGCTCCCAGAATCTCAGAATATCCTGAGATATTCTGGAAGGGACCACAGGGATCATCAAGTTCAACCCCTGGCCCTGCACAGACACCTTGGGCTTGAGGGCATTGTCCAAACATTCCTGGAGCTCTGGCAGCCTCGGGCTGTGCCCATTCCCTGGGGAGCCTGGGCAGTGCCAGCACCCTCTGGGGGAAGAACCGTTCCCTAAATCCAACCTAAACCACCTTGAGCCAGCTCCAGCCATTCCCTCAGTCCCACTGCTCACCAAAGATCAGTGCCTGCCCCTCTAAATTAAATCAATTCTGTAACAGAGGGTTGATGTGACAAAATGAATGAAATGATTAATTTTAAGCAGAATAGATGATAATTACACATTACTTCTCATATTACAAAATTCAGGGAAGCACTGGAGTGGCCATGGATTCAAAACCAATGAAAGGGGAGTGCTCCTTCCTTTGACAGCTCAGCTCACCCCAAAGTGCTTCAGACATGCCAGCCCAGTCCCTCCTGTTTATTCTCTCCTAGGAATGTCAAAATCACAGCCACCAAATGAACTTCACACCTGAAGGCTGGTGCTGATCCTGCTGGGTTTCACCTTTGTTTGGATGGTGAAGCAAACAAGGTTCCTAGAGTTGGCTCCTAGGTGCTGTGCCAGATCTGATGGTGGAATTCATTCCCACACCTCAAGAAACATCACCTGCTGCTCACATTGCTGGGGAGGGTTTTCCCCGAATGCTGGAACTGCAGGGCCACCTCAAATAAATGGAAAATCAGCCATCTCTGTTCTCTGCCCCTGCCCCAAACTCTCAGCCTGCTGGATGCACAAAGCTCCCCTGCTCTGAGGCACCAAGGCTTTGTTTGCTGGAAGAAGGAAATAAAACACTCACAGCTCACCAAAAGCTGCTGGGGCTCCTGGTGTAATAAAACACTGCCAGGATTTGCCTGGAGCTGGCATTCACTAAAGAGATGTCAGAGCAAATGCCATCACTCTGTCAGGCAGCAATGGCAAGGTTACCCCAAGGGCCATTCCTGGACAGGGTTAAAATATTCAGAATTCAGTTCAGATGCTTTGTGAGCTTCTATCCTAAAAGAGCAGAGCAAACTGCAGGGCTCTGGGTTCCTGCTGGGTGGGAGCAGTGGGTGTCCCCAGCTGGGCCATCCCCATTGTCCAGGGAGGGCTGGCAGGGCTATATTTGACTGCAGGATGGGCACTCCAACATGGGGAACATTCTTCTGGGGAGAGTCATCCTCGTGTCACCACCGGGAGAAGGAAACCTCCTTTGTCCCTTGCCTTGCCTGGGGACAGGGGCTCTCCCTGCAGCCTTCACCGGGTGAGTTGGGTTTATCTGCAAATAAATTGCTGTTTGTGCTGGATTTTGTAGGATCTTCAGAGCAGCATCAGTTGTTTTGTGTGACAGCTTTGCACTGCAGAAGTAGATTATGCTTTGTGATTGTATCTGCTTTAATGATTGTTTTTCCAGTGCTGTTATAAAAATCCTGGTTTGCCTCGTGTTTTCCCACCAGAATCTGCTCTGGTTTACTGGCAGGTTCAGAAAATAATCTGCATTTGAATTGAGAAGTGTAGGTTTTAACAGTGATTATAAAACAATGAAATTTGTCCAGGGAAAAATAAAACCCATTATTTAGTAAAAATGAGTCTGTATCAGTAATGATTCATGAGCATGGAAACAAGGCTCTGATGCCCAGGATGAGAGGACTCATTCTGCAGCTGAACCACTTCTAAAGACAGCAGAAACTATGAAATTACAATCATTTTTTTCTCATAAAACCCTACTTAATTTTCTTCTTCTTTTACTTGTCAGCATTTGTTGTTTCTTCCAAAGTTAATGCCCACGAAGGAAATATCATCAAGATAATTCTGTATTTTCATTTGCATGTTGGGATACTTTGCATTTACCACAACAACCCTGCTTTTCCAGGGACTGTTTATAAGAAATTTATTTACATGAACAGAAGCCTGTACAAGTAAAACAATTGTACAAGAAAATTATACTGGGAAAAGCTGAGGGTCTGTATTTTTATCAGGTTCAGATTCAAAAGCAGCAAAGCTCAAATCCAGGTGGAAGATTTGCCAAGGGAAAATTTCAGTCATGGAACACGAGCTAGGGAAAGATTTACAGCTATGCTTGAACAAATTCTATTCAGCAACAATTACATTCGCAAAGCTGCTTTTCCAAAGTAACCCGAGCTTTTAGAGCCTGTGAACGTGCCAGGGCCAGGATCCTGCTGGGTGCCTGGGATTTAACTGCAGGGACAGGGACATGAGGAGGGATCCACGTTCAAAATTGCCCTTAATGCCCACCCATTAATGAGAGGCTAAAAGCAGAGAGCTGTGGGCTCCCAGAGCAGAGGCTGGGAACAGGATGGGAGCCAGGAGTGCCAATGTTTGCTCCTGTGTCCCACCTGTGCACTGGGATTTCTTTATGAAGCTTTCCTGGTCACTCCTTGGGGGAAATCCTGCTGTTCCTGAGCCATTCCTTGTTCCACCTGTGCTCTGGGATTTCTCTGGGACCTTTCCTGGTCACTCCTTGGGAAAATCCTGCTGTTCCTGAGCCATTCCTTGTAGGCTGACATTTGGGAGGATGCTGTTTTCTCCATGATTTTTCATCCTTTCCCTAAGAGCTCAGCAGAAACAAGTGATCTCTCAGGATGCAAAGGACTGGATAAAGGATTTTCCTCCTGGAGTGATGAGCTGGGACTGCTCTGAGTGCAGCCTGGGCATGAGGAATTCCACATTTACATGGGAGCATGAGGGAAAGCTCTGCTTCAGCAGCTGGAACACCCTGGTTTGGTGGGAGCTGTCCCTGCACATCAGATGGGCTTGAAATTCCAACCCAAACCATTCCAGAATTCCTGATGAGATCCTGGAGAAACAGGAACAAAAGCTGCCTTGAGAGACTCCATTCTTCCCCCTGATCCCACTTTCCACAGAAACATCATGAAGCAAACCCCTCTCATAGCATGGATCTCAGAAAATACTTTTATATGAACCTTCACTCACAGGCCCTGAACACCAAAGCAGAGCAAGGGCTTTAAAAGATTCTGTTGAAATGTCTGATTTGAATGTTTTAATCTATTCCAGCAAGAAAATTTGGCTCTGACATCTCACCATGGGAACCAGAGCCTTCTTCCACCACCGAGAGGAGGAGCAGAAGGAGGAGAGGAAACAGAGCTTGGAAATGAGCTCCACAAGCAAGAAAAAAAGGTTTAAAACCAGGTAAGTCCCAGAGCCAGGGACAGGTTGAGTCCATCAGGTGCACACTTTGTACACATTCATGGATTTGTAGAATGCTGAGTTTGTGCAATGATGGAACATTATCTGGACTCTTTTCCATGAACCTGCCCCTGGAAGTGAGGAAGAGGAGACCTTCAGCCTTTCAGACCTGTCGATAGCAGCTGCCCTTGCCTTGACCTCTGAAACAGCAAAGTAAGTCAGGAATTATTGTAACTCCAATACAACCACTGTGGGCAACATCACAGCTCTGGACCAGGGTCACAGCTCCCAACTTACTCTGTTGGAAGCAAAAAGAGCAGGTTCAACCCAGAGGTTCTTCCTTTAAAAACACCAGGCCCCAACTAAAATGCAGGAAATTAAATGATGCTGCCATGTGATAATGAGGAACAGTCCCTGCTTACATGTAGGGGTGTGAGAGAAACCAGATTTTAAAGGAATAAATGGAAAATACTGACAGATTAATTACTGAATAGCAACAGATGACACTCTCCCTCTTTCCCAGAAAATCTCAGCCACATTTCTCCTCCCTTTGATCCTTTTCCCAGCTTCCTCCCCAGGATCAGAAGTTGCCAAACAGTCCCCATGGAAGTCTGATCTCTTCTGGGAGTGCTGGGGGATAATTCCCTGACATTCCTCCCCACACTCCATCAGCTGCTGTTTCTGTCCTTACCACTCCTGATCTAACCAAAAAGTGTGCTATCAACAACAAAAAACAACAAAAACCACCCCTATAAAAAGAGAGGAAAAGTTTTATCTTGACTTCTGTTGGCTTTTATCATCATGTAGTTCCAGGCAGTACAATCTGAGAAGGGAAGCTGAGCTCCTGGAACTGGAACAGAGGGGGCAGAAGAGGACTCGTTTTGGGAATGACATGGAGAAGATGGAAGAGGAGCTCATCAGGATCTGCAGGCAGCTCCGAGTGAGGGCTGACAGGAAGGGCCTGCGCAGGAAGGTCAGAGCAGACCCCTCTGCTGGCACCAGAGGCCAACAGGGCTAAAACTGTGATCCTGCACCAAAGCAGGTGATAGGACAACCCCAAAATCTGGCACCAGAGGCCAACAGGGCTAAAACTGTGATCCTGCACCAAAGCAGGGGATAGGACAACCCCAAAATCTGGCACCAGAGGCCAACAGGGCTAAAACTGTGATCCTGCACCAAAGCAGGGGATAGGACAACCCCAAAACCCCTCCAATGAAAGGCCTTGAAACGTTACCAGAGGTGCCCCTGGTGTCAGAGAGTTTGTGTAAGAGCTGCCCCCTGCCCTGCCCTGCCCTGCCAGTGTCTCCCTGCACAGGCTCTGCACAAGGCCAGCCTGCAGAAGGAGCTGCTGGAGCTGCACGCGGCGCGGGCGCCCCTGCTCTGGATCCCGCTGCGGGCACACGCCGTCTGGGAGAGCATGGATGTCACCCTGGCATGCACCATCCTGGGCAGCCCCCTGCCACAGGCCACCTGGTATGGCACTGCCACCAGGAGGGAGGGAGGGAGGGAGAGCTGCAGGGGTCACAGAAACACCTCCGGGGCCAGAGGTGTTGGAGCAGCAGGGACACGGGGGCCTGGAGCAGTGACAGCCCCGTGGGATCCTGCTGGGACAGGGATGGTGCTCATGGAGGATTCCCTGGAGGTTCCTGTGGGATCCTTCTGATGTTCATGGAGGATTCCCTGGAGGTTCCTGTAGGATCCTTCTGATGTTCATGGAGGTTTCCCTGGACATTCCTGTAGGATCCTTCTGATGTTCATGGAGGATTCCCTGGAGGTTCCTGTAGGATCCTTCTGATGTTCATGGAGGATTCCCTGGAGGTTCCTGTAGGATCCTTCTGATGTTCATGGAGGTTTCCCTGGACATTCCTGTAGGATCCTTCTGGGACAGGGCTGCTGCTCGTGGAGGTTTCCCTGTTTCCTGAACACTCCTACAAGTCTCATTCTGGGACAGGGCTGATGTTCAGGGAGGTTTCCCTGTTTGTTTTTCCCACAGGCAGACTTGGGATTTAAGTCTCAAAAAGCAGAATCTCCTTTCAGCACTAAATCACCACAAACACGCCCAACAAGGCCTGGCTGCCTTGGGCACCATGAGAGTTTCAGCATTAAACTGCTGCTGCTTCTGCAGTTTGTAAAGTACAACACAACTGTCACTTACTCTCTTTGCATATTAACCAACCTCAGGGGGAGAGTGTTATGGACTGGGCCTGAGTGCAGCACACTCCATAAATACCAGAAATAAATGAAAGATCACCTCAAAAGCCCAATTTGCACAGGGTATTTTGACCAGATTGAAGTGACTGGCCATTCCTCCTCTGGAAGGTTTAAGTGTGCAAACATTTGCATTACTAATGACTCGTGGGCAGCAGCTCTGCCACTGTGGGAGCTCTGCAGGTCCTGTGTCCTTCCAGAACGACCTCTCTGAATTATTCAGAGAGCAAAGAGAATCTGAACCTCCCACACATCCCTGGGAACACAAGGAAGAGACATCTGTGAACCCACTCACAGGAGCTGCAGGGCAGGGGATGTAAAGCCAGGGCTGAGCAGCCACACAGGACCATGGAGGGCTCTGGGTTTCACTGCCAGACTGGTTTGGATTGAAGAGGGAGATCTGTAAAAGAGGGAATTGTGTCTGCTCCTCTTTCCTATGGTGTTTGATGTGGTTCCTTCCCTAACAGCACATTTCCTTCTTTCCCACCAGGTATAAGAATGGAATCCCCATCGATCCCCGCCGAGCCCCAGCAGGAAAATACACCATCAAAAATCAATTTGGGATGTTGACCCTGCACATCAGCAGGTAAGGGCTGTGCCCTGGGGATGCTGACCCTGCACAGCAGCAGGGAATGGCTGTGCCCTGGGGATGCTGACCCTGCACACCAGCAGGGAATGGCTGTGCCCTGGGATGCTGACCCTGCACACCAGCAGGGAATGGCTGTGCCCCTGCACACCAGCAGGGAATGGCTGTGCCCCTGCACACCAGCAGGGAATGGCTGTGCCCTTGGGGTCCTGACCCTGCACAGCAGCAGGGAATGGCTGTGCCCTGGGGATGCTGACCCTGCACACCAGCAGGGAATGGCTGTGCCCTTGCACACCAGCAGGGAATGGCTGTGCCCTTGGCTGAGCTGCTGCTTCAGCTGAGCGAGACCTGCTCGCCCGACATTCCCAGTCTGTGTGTGATAAACAAACCCAGTAATTCTTCTGGAATCTGACCTTGCCCGCCTTTGGCTGCTGTGTTTGAGCTAAACCCTTGCCAATCTCCACAGCAGTTCACAAGGTTTAAAAAATCTAAGCAAAACTAAACAAAATTAAATTGTCTAATTTACTTCTGCTCCTCTTTTTATGTATCAGCAACATTTTTTCCTTCGGGGTAAGGAATGCACATTAAACACTTCATGAGGACACCAAAAAATGTGATTTGGGATGGATCAGTGTAATCAGAACAACATTAGTTCTGCTCTATGAATTATCACTGATAGACAAATGCAAATCTTCAGCGTAATCAAGTGTTCCACAGGCCTTTTGCTTCTTCAGTACTCAAAATGTTTTCCTTCTGGGTCTCAAGAGAAAAAATTGACTACAAAGTAATAGAAATCCTTGTAATTGAAAGGAAAAGCAGCTTCTGGATGAAAAGCAAACACCCCTGGGATTAAAGGGGAACTCCTCTGAATTTGTCCTGTGAAATATGAAGGAGGGGAATTATTTTTTTTTTCAGATGCTCCATGGAAGATTCTGCTGAGTACAGTGTGGAGGTGAAGAATCAGTATGGTGAAGCTTATTCCTTTGCTACAGTGCTTGTCAGGAGTAAGTACAAATATTCCTTTGGGTTTCAACTTTCCAATACTGCAGGGGCTTCCAAACATTTCCATTACTTGATAGGCACACACAGGCACTCTGGAAAGGACAGAACAGCTTCTCTTCCTTAGTCACTTCTGGGCCCAGCCAAAGGTTTTCCTTTCAGATTCCATATGGACACAGCTGTCCTTTCACTGGGATAAAATTGTACTAAATTTAGGTGCTTATTTCTTCTGGACTGCTATGAAACAGCCCCACAGTGGACCTCAACAGACTCCCAGAGAGTCTGCTAAAGATAAATAAGAAATGGTTCCCCAAGAACTGTGGCTCTCAGTGGGACCTCTCAGGGCATTATTGCAGAGAATGCCACGTTCTTCCCTGAAATCAGTAACCACCAAGGGCAAATGCAGATTTTCCTCTTGGATTTGTGCTGTTCTTAAAATAACTGGCACAGACTGCACAGATACAAACTGTGCACAGCCAAAGCCAGACACAGGGAAGGAAGTAAATAAACCACCAGCACTTAAAAAGGGAAATAATGTCAAGCTTCAGGAAATATGCAGAGCAGTCTCACAGGATCACAGTTTAGCTGTGCATATTTCATCTATTTATATCTAAATTACAATTTTGCAATGAAAAGCATGGACAGAACAGACCTACAAGGCTGAAGACAATTACACCCTTTAGTGGGACTGGCAGAGCCCTCTGCCATGGCTTGTGTTGTTATCACACTTATTTTCACGTGCCATATTTTGATCTGAATTCTGTCTGGGATGCAGATCTCACAAGGAGACTGTGACTCCAGGACTGTAAAAGCAGTGTATTACCACACCTTTCAGGGCCTTTAATTAAACAGTTCCAAAATTCAGCATAACTGGAAATATGCAGCAGGCATTTACCAGTTCTAAAGGGACGGGTACACCAGCCCAGAAAACCATTGCATCCTTCCCAGATTCCCAAACTGCCCCTCTCCTACTGCAGGAAAAGTTACCAGGAGGTCCTCACAGTGTGGCCACAACAGGAGCTGCCCTTTGCCACAAAGCAACAGCCTGAGGAAAAATTCCATGCCAATAATAACCTGCTCCTCTCAGTTCCCTGTGGGATCTTTAGGATCAGAGTAGGATGAGGATGGAACAGGGGCTGTGGCCTGGCTGGGACAGCTCTCCTCACCTCTGAGAGCCTGGTTAACCTGTCCCTCACCAGGGACAAAGCCCTGCAGACACCGCTCCTCCCCCAGAGCCATCCCAGTAACCTGAGTCTTCCTTCTGCTGTCTGCATTTACTGCTCTGAAAATAGAGATTACAGCCAGGCCTAATCCTGCCTCCACTGCAAACATCCCTGGTGCCCAGGCAGGCCCTGGCATCTCCTCCCCTGGGCCTGGCTGCCTGCAAAGGCTCGATGCCAGGGGAGGGTCCCTGGGATCCCCTTTCCCTGAGACATCACTGAGGGTCTCACAGGGCTGTTTCACCTCCAGGGCTTTGCATTTCCCTCCTCTCGTGTGGTCACACTCACTCCTCGGTTTTTTGGTCTGCTACTGCCAAACTTCAGCACTGGAAGCACAGGCTTTATTTTATGGGCATTGGTTGCACCTGGAGAGAAAAGTACCTCAGTTTCGTCCTGAGTGCATCAGTTCAAATGATTTCACGTTGTGCTGTGATGCCAAGAGGCCAGAGCAGGTGGAGGAGCTGTGACACCTCCAGAGAATCCAGAACAGCTGATCTGGGGATATCCTTCCCTGAGCTCCAGGAACTGCCCCTGTCTCAGCACAAACATCCTTTCCTTTGGTTAAATCCTGAAGTCACTGGTAGTTTCCAAGAATCCCACATCACCCTCTGGGAATGCTGTTAGAACCCAGGGGGTTGCTTTTTGTCTAATCTTTATTTCATTTGGCTTTCACTTGCCTGCTTGAAAAGGCAGGAGGCAAAGTGCCAAAGCTCTCCTTAGCTCTGGATAACTGAGTGCACGTGAGTATTGGAGCAGGATTGCACCCCTGGAACACTCCTGGAACCATTTCCTCTGCAGATACATCCCCAGAGGCTTGTGAAGGGTCAAATGAATTCAACTTTTAGCCTATGGTGACACTTTAACGGTTCAAATCAAGGGCTGGCTTGAGGGAAAAACAGTTTGCTGAGCATCACTGGGTGTTATTAAGAAGATAAACACTCCATGAGAATTGCTAAATGTGTTTTCCTCTTCTCTTATAGAATATTATGGAAAAGAGTCAGGATTTGATTCAGAAATATACAAAAGTGAGTAAATAATTGATGTTATTATTAATTATTTTTATAGCCTGATGCAATTTGATTATTTTTTTCCCTGAGAGCTTTTCCTGTCAGCCTGACTGCACAAGTGCAAGGCTCACTCTAAATATATGACAATAAAAATACTACAGGAGGAAGGCTCTGGAAGTCTCTTTATCATGCTGACTTTCATTCCACAGGATCCCTTTTGGCCAGAGAGGCAGATTTTGCTTTTCCACTGAAACCCTTATTTGCAAGAGAAAAGGAGCCTTTCACCCTCTCCTGTTACTTCTCCTCTGATTTACTGGAGCACCAACGAGGCATCACCTGGTTCAGAGATGGTTTGTTTCCCATTTACCTCTGGGAATGTCCCACTGGAATTCACAGCTGGGACTGAATGTTCACAGAGAAAAAAAAGAAAATTATTAAAATCCAGGATTCCTGAGCTGTTCTCAGCTCTGCTCAAGCTACAGATGTTACTATTTAATGGTTGCCTTTTCCCCATTTGTAAAGGATGTTACCATTTAAATGTTTTGGGGGTAATGACATTCCTGTTCATAAGAATATTTGAAGAGCCTTAGTTTGAAAAAGCTGTGGTTCTCCAGTGAGAAAAACTTCTGGATACTCTGTGTTGTTCTGTTTGGGTCTTTCTGTGGATCAGAGTCCACAGCTGAAATTTGGAGGCACAAAAATAATGCAGGAATGTCTCAGAGATCCCTCATCCCATTCTGTGCTTTTTGAGGCATTTGGGAATAAATATTGCCACTCCTAAAGGCAAATCCAGGTGAATTTCCTTCCCCCTTCTCTGCTCCACAGGGGAGCTGCTGCAGGACTCAGAAGGTCAGGAGCTGAGGTGCCAGGGCTGGGAGGCCTCTGTGACAGTGCTGTGTGCTCACAAGGAGGATGAGGGCTTCTACACCATCCGTGTCCCCTCGCTGCAGGGATACAAGGAGCAGAGCACTTACGTGTTTGTCAGAGGTACCTGCAGATCTCCTTTCCTAAGCCTTGGCAAAAGGGAATTCTCCCCCCTCACACACAAGGAAACAGCTCCTAATTTTGTGTGTGGATACAATTAGCACAATGACCAAATCTTATTTTTGCTGATGATTTCAGTATTAGAAAATTGTGTTTTCTAGGGATAGGCCCTTAACTTAAAATCAATGTACTCCGTGAAAATTCTGGAAAAGAACAGAACCTACCCCCTGTCACCTGATGTTCTGCAGATGCTGCAGCACTAACAGCTGGTGCCCCAGGATCCCCCCTCAACGTGAGATGCCACGATGTGAACAAAGACTGCCTGCTCCTTTCCTGGGTAGCACCCAGTGATGATGGAGGGAGCCCCATCCTGGGGTACCTCATTGAAAGGTCTGTAAGGCACCAGCTCAGGGCTAAGAACCCCCATTTTATGGTGGAAATAGAACCAAGGAGCATTAAAATTCCCTTGCAGGTGTGAGGCTGGCTCGGAGCAGTGGGTGCAGTGCAGTGCCCAGCCTGTGAAGGGCTGCAGGTGCCCAGTGCTGGGCCTGGCAGAAGGACAGACGTACCAGTTCCGCGTCAAGGCTGTCAACAAGGCTGGCACCAGCCACCCTTCGAGGGCCAGTGACCCTGTCACCACCCAGGACCCCAGCAGGGACAAGAGAGTGACAGGTTGGTACCAAACCCTCAGAAGCACGGGAGGCTGCAGGAGGAACTGAGTGCAGATTGTCCAGATCCTCCCCATTCCCACCAATGTCTCTGCTGAGCCCATCTTGGGAGCATTCTGAACAGAAAAAGCTCAAAGTGCCATTGTTTGTGACATAAAATGTCTGTAATTGTGCACACAACCAACGAGCCAGTCCTGGGTTCTGTCTTTCTCCCCAGTCACCTCCTGTGGGGGGGTAACTCTGCCCTCTTTGTCATTGCAGTGATTCCATATGACCAGGGCAGGACCATAGAAATATCCAAGGATGACCTGGAGGGTGAGTTCAGATTTCCCCAAAGTGTTTGTCTCCTTCTTTATATTGAAGAATCTTAATTTATAGTAGTAGAACAGAGTCCATTGTAAAAGAACTTTAATTTTCCAGCCACATTATCACTAAAGCCTCTTCTGCCTTCCCATAGGACACATTAAAATTCCCTTGCCACCCACCAATGTCCGAGCAAGTGAGGTCAGAGAGGATTATGTGGCTTTGGCCTGGGATGAACCAGATCCAAGAGGCAGAGAGCCACTGAATTACTATGTGGAAAAGGTAAGAAAATAATATCACACAGAAGGGGAGCTGCAGAGCAGAACCATTTCTTTCTCAGGTGAGACATGATACAGGTGAGGCCATTCCCAGTTAGGAACTGGGGAGATCCAGCCTCAAACCCAGTTGGTTCAGCCTCCTCCGGCCCCACAGGTGCCCTGAGCCATGGCCCTGACTCTGACACAGCTCAAGGACTAATGATTAACAAGGAATGGACAAAGAATTTTAACACCACAGAACAGTGGCAGAATTCTAACAGGAAGAACTGTTCCAGCCCTGAAAGCTGGAAAAGCTGTGAAGAACTGAGAATACCTCACTGTCCTGTTCCCCGCTAATCACTCTGTTGGTTAATTAACATCTGCCCATCTCCTTTCATGCATCCTTACTTCTAACCTCCTGTAGCAAAGGGGCCCTCTGCTGCCAAGGGTGAAAACTGTGGGTACATCAACAAGAAATACATTTTTTGTGGCTTTGGTTTGTGTTTTGTTTGGAGCTTTTCAAAATTCCTTTCCTACAAAGCCCAGCTTTGTTACCGGCCGCGAGGGTTTTGTGCTCACTTCAGGAGTTGTAAATCATCTCCTTTTCCGTTGCAGTGTCTCGTAGGCAGCAGCTCCTGGCAGATGGTGAACCTGGAGACGCCAGCGAATTCCCCAAGATTTGCACTCTTCGGCTTGGAGAAGGGAAAATCCTTCCGGTTCCGCGTGCGCTCCGTCAACAAGTTCGGCATCAGCGAGCCCTCGGTGCCCAGCGCGCCCGTCCCCGCCGGGACACAGCCCGGTAACGGGAACCGCGCCTGCAGCAGCCCTGCACAGGGCATGGACTGCCGGGAACGGGGGGGATCCCCTCTGAACTGCATGGTTTTAACTCTGCTCTGCTGAGCCCTGCACCAACCTGCAGAGGGGATGGGCTGGATCCCCTCTAAACCTCATGGTTTTAACTCCTCACCAACCCTGCACAGGGATGGGCTGACAGGAATGGGGGCATCCCCTCTAAACCTCATGGTTTGAACTCCTCACCAGCCCTGCATAGGGATGGGCTGACAGAAATGGGGGGATCCCCTCTAAACCTCATGGTTTTAACTCCTCACCAACCCTGCACAGGGATGGGCTGACAGGAATGGGGGGATCCCCTCTAAACCTCATGTTTTAACTCCTGCACCAGCCCTGCACAGGGATGGGCTGACAGGAATGGGGGGATCCCCTCTAAACCTCATGTTTTAACTCCTCACCAGCCCTGCACAGGGATGGGCTGACAGGAATGGGGGCATCCCCTCTGAACTTCATGTTTTAACTCTGCTCTGCTGTGCCCTGCACCAACCCCGGAGAGGGGATGGGCTGCCAGCAATGAGGGGGATCCCCTGCCCACGCTCCCCTCTAAACTTCAGGGTCTATGGTTACACAGCAGTACTTTGATATAAGGAAATCTCTTGAAGCTCTAAATCCTCCTTTAATTGGTTTGCAGTTGGTCAGGGCAGCGTTAATCTGAGCAAGCAGTGAGCAGGGAATTACATTTAATAAAATAGGAACAGTTGAAGGCCGTGTTTAATCCAAGGATGCTGCCAGCATGGTGTGAGGGAGGTGACAGTGTGGAAGGAATGACAGGAGGCTGCAGCAGCCTGGGCTGGGCCAGGACAGCAGCCTCTGCAGGGCTGCTTTGGGTTGTTTTCTCCCTGGACTGAGCTGACACAAAGAGGCCCACAGGCTCACGCTGCTGTTTCTCTTCTGCAGAGGGATGAGCACTGACTCTTTATTTGTGTATTGTCCCACACTGAAGCTGCTCCAGGGTTCACTCATAGATGGAAATGCAGAGGAAAGCAGGTCCCAGTTCAGGGTGGAGCAAAGGACAATCAACAGATGAGCTTTGTTCCTCCTCTACTTCAGAGGAGTTTGTGTGGGGTAACTGCAGAAGTCAGTGGGAGAGGAAGAAGACATCTGGCAAACCCAGGCACAAAACCAGACCCTGTAGAGCAGACCTCTGTCCATGGCATTTTGCTCTAATTCCACTGAACCCAGAATGGTTTGGGCTGGAAGGGACCTCAAAGCTCATCCATAGGCAGGGACCTTCCACCATCCCAGGTTGCTCCAGCCCCATCCAACCTGGCCTTGGGCACTTCCAGGGATGTGGCAGCCACAGCTTCCCTGGGCAACAATTTGAAAATGGTGCTGTGGAAAAGGTGAATAAATCAAACAGGCCAACTCATTTATAATAGTTTGGGCTTTTTTAAATTCTAGATTTTAACCCTCACTACTTTTGTCTGTGGTTTTTGTTCCTTCCCTTTTTTAGCTCCTCCACTTCCACCATCTCAGGTTTTGGCCTTCAGAGACACCAAGACATCTGTTGTTGTGCAGTGGGACAAGCCCGAGGATGGCCCGGAGCCCCTGGGCTATTACATCTACTGCCGGGAGACGGGCACGGAGGAATGGCAAACAGTCAACAACAAACCAGTGACAGGCAACGAGTGAGTGCAGCTCTCTGCTCTGCTCAGGGATGCCAGGGGCCCAACCTGGATTCCTCTGCTTCTGCCCGGAGTCGTGTTTCAGATAAAAAAAGAACTTCAACTTCCTTCAGTCCCCACGCACAGGCTGCCAGGGCTCTGGGAGGGCTCAGGATTGCTGCAGGCCTCAGCCAAGGCTGGGCTGTGCAGCCCCACTGAGCCTGGGGCACCAGCAGAACCACATTCCGCGGGTTTGCCTTGTTTTCCACTGGAGTAAGTTGGTGTCAATCACACACAATTTAACAGTCACTCTCCAGCTGTGGGGGTCACATGTCAAGCAGAAAAAGTCCATTTAAAAGTCCTGTTTATCTCCCTGCCCATGGTGATTCATCTCCATCTGATCCATACCCACTGTGAGTTATCCGGAGCCGTTTCATGTGACCCATTAATTTGTAATGACAAATAATGATTTTGCAAGAACTAAACCTTATTAAAGTGTGTTGATGTCTGTTTCAGCACTGCTTACCTGTGCACAGGCAAACACAAACATATTAATTTGCTCTCCCAGATTTAGTGTTCCTGGGCTGCAGCCTGGAAAGGAATATGTGTTTTGTGTGAAATCTGTCAGTGATGCAGGACTGAGTGAGAGCTCACCAGAAACAGATCCCATCGTTGTCAGGCCAGCAATTGGTGAGTAGTGATCAAATGAAACCCCTCCAACCCCATCTGTCAGGCACAGCCACCACTGCCTGCTGTGGTGACAGTGTCTGAGAAACAAAACAAAAGGGAACTCATTTTCCTGTACCCTGCAGCTTCTGCCATCAATTACACTTGCCGAGCATGGACAGAGTTAATTAATTTGCATTTTGGCCTAGCAGTGTGCTACATTTGTGGTGTTAATTTGGCTCTGGGCACAAGTGACCATTTACAGTGCTCAGTTATGTGATGTCTGGAAACCAACACTGGGAATTTCTCAGGGAAATTAGAAAATCCTACAAGCACACCATCCAAGACCTAACCCTCCACGTTCCCCATTTTATCAACCCACTGCTCCCACCTTTTCGGCCACACAAACCCTAAAGCACCAGGCAAGGGACCTCCTGAGACACATCCAAGGCTTTTGCTGTGACTCCCAGATGAGAACGTGGACGTTGTGCTGACACTGCTGTTCTGTCTGTCCATCCCCTGCTGTTCTGTCTGTCCCTCCGTGCCCAGCCTGTCCCTCGGCCCCTCGTGACTTTGTGCTGCTGCACTGTGGCAAGACTGAGATGACCATTGGCTGGAAAGCCCCGAAGCACAAAGGAGGAACAAAGATCCTGGGATATTTCCTGGACCAGCACGAGCACTCTGAGCCCGACTGGCACGAAGTCAACGCTCGGCCGATTCCTCGGCGCGTTTGCACGGTACCCATTTGGGGCACAGCTGGGAACAGCTGCACCAGGGGTGAGCTGGGCTTTTTCTGCTCCTGCAGTGTCCTGCTGAACTGACCAGGTCTGCCCTTCTGCACCCCAAGGTCAGCAGCCTGCAGGAGGGGCACCTGTACGAGTTCCGTGCCCGTGCCGTGAACAGGGCTGGAGTTGGGGAAGTGTCCGAGCCCAGCGACCTGTTCAGATGTGAGGAATGGACAATGCCAGAGCCAGGTATCCCTCGTGGAAAACCATCCAGGAAAATGTCACCAGCTGAGTTTGTTATCTCCTCACTCTTCCAAGGGGTTTCTACCACAGAAATGGCTGCTCCCAGGACAGAAAAGCACAAAACACTTCCAGGGGTGTTCTGATGTTGTTCATGCATTACACAGATAGAACACCCAGGTATTTTTAATAATATTGCTTCCAGAGACTGAAGAATCAGGATCTAAACTCTAAATCCCTTTTTCTTTACACCACAGCAAATACCATTAAAGCAGCTGGTGATGCCATTTCATAAACCTACCCCTAATTACCACAGAAACCATCCCCTACAGACCCACCACTCAAGTGCTACCCCAAACTCTGCTCTCTGACCCCAGCCCAACTGCAGTTTCCCTGTTCCCTCTGTGCCAGGCCCTCCTTACGATGTCAGGTGCACGGAGGTGAGGGACTCCTCCCTGCAGCTGCACTGGGAAGCTCCTCTGTACCTGGGGGCAGGGCCAGTCACAGGGTATTTCATAGACCTGTGTGAGGAAGGCTCAGAAGAGTGGAAACAGATCAACAAGCAGCCCACAGCCACCACCCACATGAAGGTCTGTACCCACCCTCAGTGTCCAAGTGCTGCTTGTCCTACTCTGACATTAATTCCTGGCTGTGTTCCCTGCAGGTGTCAGACCTGGAAACAGGGAAGTGCTACATTTTCCGAGTACAAGCACTGAACAAGGCTGGAGTTGGACCCCCTTCACTCCCCTCGGACCCTGTGGTGGCTAAAACCAAACCTGGTATGAAGCTAAAAGCTGTAAGACTGGGCCAGTCTGTAAATAAATGTATGATTTGGGTGAAAATCTGCTTTGTGATGCATCAGCTACTTGTTTCACAGCGAGAAACACCCTCAGTAAAACAATGATGAACAAAGCAAGCTGCCCAAATTAATTAGCTCTAACTGTGCTCTGTGTAGTTTGGTTTTGGGGGGTGTTTTTTGAGTTAGATGTGCAGAAGCTCAGCCCTGATCTGCTTTGGTAAGGAATGTTCTGTGGGTTTTTCACACATCCAGGCACAAATGAAATTGAAGTCGGGGTGGATGAAGAAGGTTTCATTTACATGGCCTTTGAAGCTCCTGAAAAGAATGACTCCTCTGAATTTATCTGGTCAAAGGACTATGAGGGACCTCCAGATCCTGACCGAGTCCAGATTGAAGAGAAAGGCAACAGGTGATTATTTAATGCACACTGAGAAAATGAACTGGTGAGTAAAGAACACATTAAAAACCAAGAAAAACATGAAGCCAAATGTTTTCCTGTCATTTCCCTGATTCCCAGCCCTGGAGTCCCTGAAATGAGCTGGTCAGTGCAATCTGGGGAGCAGCTGCCATCCTGTTCCCAATATCTTCACCTTGCTCCTCAGCAGAATTTATAAATTCCAATGAGTTCTACATTTCCTGTTCTGGGTGTACCAAATTCTGCCTCAGGAGACATCATTTCTGAGGAAAAGATATAATTTTTGCTGTTCTTTTTACTTCTAGGTCAAAACTGATACTGAAAGAGCCCTCAGAAAAGGACCTGGGTGTGTATTCAGTGGAGGTCACGGATGTAGATGACGATATCTCTGCCAGCTGCACTTTAACAAAAGAAGGTAAAAACTGATCATTGCCAACAACAAAAAACTAATGTGCCCTCATTTTCTAATCTTAGATGTTTAGAGGAAAGTTTCCTGCAGAAGAATAGTGAGTGACTAATGTCACTTAATGGTATCACTAAAAAGATGTTTCCCATTCCTTGAAGGCTCAAGGGCAGTTTCTTTTACAGTCCCCTAAGGAAAGATTCCGTGCTCCTGCAAAGTCATTTTTCCATGCAGTTCAGATTTCACATTTGGCTACACTGTCACAATGATTTATAACTTCTTTAGCACGCTCCCTGAATTGATCCAACCAATGTTTTATTCAGATACAACCAACAATTCCCTTCACCGCCTTTTCTAGTCCTCCCCATTATTGAATGTTTTATCTTCTCTTTGACGTAAAGTTCATCAACAAATTAAATTAAATGGATACAATTAATTTGTTTTGGCCTAGCGTTGACTTTTCATTCTCTGCATTGCAGATCTGGACAAGTTATTGAAACGCAGCCACGAAATCAGGAACCCACGTAAGTTGAAGCAGCAAAAAGCCACGAGCAGGGGCCAGCCTGGGAAAAGGGAAGCCAGCAGAGCCCTGGCTGGGCCAAATCCTGTGGTGTGCCTGGGATTCCCCTGGTGCTTCTCTCTGCTTGCCAGTGATCAAGCTGATATCTGGCTGGAACATCGACGTTCTGGAGAAAGGGGAAGTGAGGCTGTGGCTGGAGGTGGAGAAGCTGTCCCCGAACGCTGAGCTGCACCTGATCTTCAATGACAAGGAGCTCACCAGTACCCCAGTAGGTTTGATTCTGCATTTCATCTTGACTCACTTCCCCACTGCTGAACATGGCACATTCCCAGTTTTCTGAATTCCCATCAGATACTTTGATGGGGATTTTGAACTGAATACAGGCAAATCTCAGGAATTCTAAGAGCAGATGGAGGTGATTTATTCCTCAGTCCAAAGCACTGGAAATAACCCCGTGTGTTACAGCACCCTCCAACCTCCTCAAACACCCACAAAAATGTTCAGGCCTCCTCCTTGTCCTCCCATATCAAATTAATATTGGAACATTTAAAAAATACTTGGAATGAGAGGACCGGAGGGGAGAACAGTTGAGAATGAAGCACAAATATAAATCATGGGCTGTCAGCTCAGTGCAGAGCAGCAATGCCCAGACAACAACCAGGACCACCAGAACAAAGGACAGAGCAGTTCAGAGCTGTCAGTGTCCTGCTGGGGGGTTAAATCAACATGTAACAAGTTTATCCAAGGCTTTATCTCTTCTAAAATCTGTCTCCTCTCCACTGGAGAGATGACAGGGATCTGCATCATTTATGAGGCTCATTGCAAGGACAATATTTGCTCAGAGCAAACAGGCAGAGATGATGTTTGTGTTCAGGCACCTGGCACTCCCGGGTGCAGGAGCTCAGTGGGACCTGCACCTCAGCAAGAGGGGGAAATGTTCCTCATCCTGGCCAAGTATGGAACTACACATCATAGATTATAACCAAGGGCAACCCCTCCATGCCACTGAAAATCACAGATATTCTGGTTTCAGCTCTGTAATACCCATGGAGGAAGGGTGGTCTGGGTTAGGTGTTTTACAGAACTTTCTCTCTGCTGGAAGCAATTCTGCCATTCCTGCACACATAAATAATGTAGAATGATGAATGGTAGAATGATGAATGCCACAGCCTGGCACAGCACAGTGCTCTGCCTTCCTCATCCTGTAAAATGAGGGGAGTTTATAAGGATACAGGTACAAAAGAACTGCAATATCTGCAGTGCCAGGAGCACTTCTACTGTGGAAATCTCTTCAGTTTCTCCTATTTCCTCTGTTCTACACAGACACACAAAATCAACTTTGTGAAAGAGAAAGGCCTCGTGGAACTGATAATCCAGGATTTCTGTGCTGATGACAAAGGGATGTACACAGCCCAGCTCAAAGATGGGAAAGCCAAAAATCAATTCACCCTTGCTCTCATAGATGAAAGTAAGTGAAATTCAGGATCAAATATAGACTGCCATGCTCAGTGGAAACTTTGTGAGGCACTTAAAGCCCCAAAGTATTTCCAACAGTTCTAATGGCACACTGGGAATGGGGAGAGCAAATTTTAGCCCAGATTTAAAGTCCAGGAATCATTTAAGAAATTATCTGAATCTCTCTTTACCATAAAGTAAAGCTTTCAGTCTTATAAATAGGTGCTTGATGATAAAAGCAGTCTGCTGAAGTGGAATGCTTCGTTCTTGCTTCCAAATATTTTACATATTAGCTTGCAGTGGTGAACTGTGCCTTGGCAGCAGAGTGGAGAGTGTGCAGTCATTTATCTCAGGGCAGGATCAGGCTGGAAATTCAGTGTATTTAGCAGCAGGTTCACTGCACTAAAGGTAATAAAGACAAGGAGGAAATGTCTCTGTTGTAGAGGAAATACCCAATAATGGGGGGTTGTTGACTTTGTCCTTTGCTGTTCCACAGCTTTTGCTAAAGTGGCAGAAGAAGCTGAAGCAAAACGGAGACAATGGAAGAAAAAGCAGGGTAAGGTCAGCCAAAGGTTAAGGACTTGTCAGAATGAGGCCAGGATGGCAAAAGCCAAATGAATTTATTTCACTTCATCATCTTTTCAAACACAGTATTCAAGCTGATTAAGACACTAGGATAGACTCCTTGTTTTCAGATACTTTGTCCTGCCCTTAAAAATCAAATAATGAATTCATTTTAGCCAAGCTAGGCAGATTTCTCAGTGGAGATCTTCTGCATCAGTGCTGTGGCACTGAACACCTTCAAACTCTGAAAACTGTCCAATCTGAATATACATTCTGTAATTAAGACCCACTTGTAAAATCCAGGATTTCTAGCTAAGTTTGTAAAGATCTGTGCATTGCACTTTCACCTCCCACCTTATGCCGGTGAATAAAGAAGTTTATAAAACAAGTTCACTGGAAAAATACAATTGGAAAGGTGATTCCCTGCTAGTGAGGATAAAAATATTCACTTGTTAGTGACTGTGACAGCACGTTATAAATCAAGTCTCCTCCTCGCTGGCCAGTATGGGGTGAAAGGATCTGAAGTCATTTATTTCAGTTCCCCCTCCCTGTTCCCTCGAACCTCGGGAATTCCCAGGTGCACTGCGGGAATCCAGCACTAGATGGAAGCATTCCCGCAGGAAACACGGCAAAGGCGCCACCAGAGAGATTTCATTTCTTTTCCAGGTCCACATTTCATAGAGAACCTGACATGGAAAGTTTTGGAGAGCTGTGAAGTGCTCCTCACCTGCAAGGTAACAGAATTCCTTCAGCATTCAATTTTAGGTGCAATTTTCAGAGGATAGGAGCAGTGCTCGTGCAAATGCTTTCCTGCATTTGTAAGGAGATGGTTTCTTTTGGGCAGAAACTTTAACAAAGAAGGGAAATTCTCAGATTCTGGAGTAATGTAAGTGATGATTCATAGTAGTACATCCAAGAATTAAGAAATCAAATGGATTTTGACTTCTAAATGTTGACTTCAAACAGGCAACAAACCTGAGGAAGGACACCAACTTCCAGTGGTTCTTCAATCACAAGGCACGAGCTGGTGGAGTGTTTGATCCACAGACTGGGATGGGAACTCTGCAGATCCCAAAGGTGAGACATCAAACAGCTCAGAGGTGCACAGGAAAATGGCAAAAAAATGGGCTGATCATATTTATATTCCACGTGGGCTCTGGGTAGTGCCCACGGAGTGAAAGAAACACTGAGAAAAGCAAAAGAAGAAATTTTCATGTTACAGTCAGGCTCTGAATCTGAGTTCTAGTGGAGTTCATGGCAGGAGGTTGGAACTAAACAATCTTTAAGGTCCCTTCCAGCCCAACCAGGCTGTGATTTGAAGATCCTAAGAAGAAATAAGATGTTTTTAACAGTGGGTGGCTGTTCAAAGTTTAACACATCCTGAGAGGCTGAAAAGAGCTGGTTTTACATAGGGACTGAGGCAAAAGCTGAGCTACTGACCCCCCAAAACCAACAGCTTCTGAGCCAGACCCCCCCATCCTTTCACAGGAGCTTTTGGGACAAATTTACCCTTTCCCCCCCTCATTTCTGCTCAGTTCAACCAAACTCATTGGGAAGGAATGAATCTCAGCTTTTTCCCTTTTCCAAATCCTGCCCTGTTTCAGTGATAGGGGAGGTTTCCCTGGGAGGGCTGTTGTTTGTTCTGGGGCTTGTTTGGGTTATTTTAATCAATATTACACACACACACACACGGATTTGCTAGGTAACCAAAGCAGACGAGGGCCTGTACAAGGCAGTGGTTTCAGATAACAGAGGAGAGGACTCCACCCAGCTGGACCTCACAAAAGGAGGTAAGAGAACTTTGGATCACACATTCACACCCCTGCCCTGAGTTCACTTTGGATTTAAACCCAAATATCCTCACTTCCTATGAAACCTACCTGTCCTATGTGCTTTTATAGGAGTTAAAACACACACTAAAAAGTTACTGGGCAAATTTAAAGAGTTTCCTGCTCTACATGC
Organism: Calcarius lapponicus; assembly: GCA_039654755.1. NCBI lineage: Eukaryota > Metazoa > Chordata > Aves > Passeriformes > Fringillidae > Calcarius > Calcarius lapponicus. The sequence continues at coordinate 17,697,800 of JBBFKN010000011.1, forward strand.
TGATGTCATTTCTCAAGCCAGGACTGCATTTTAAATTCTGCCAATTTACAATAAAAGCAGAATAAAATAAAAGCTCAGGGATGTTTCAGTCACTTCAACCCAGAATCAATCAGAAGGTTCTGCTGCCCAAGATTAAATGCTGCCCCAAAATCTGGAATCCATCATGTGAACCTGGTACATAAATCTCCTGTCTGGGAGGCACATGGTGAGTGGGAAGGAAGATAGGAGCATCTAAATTTAGTAAGAAATGCCCAGCATCTGAAAACAAATGAATCAGAGGCAAAAACTCCATTCCCAGTGAGCTCTGCCACAAAAAAGACAGCAAATATAAACCATCCTAAGCACAGTGAAATTCATTGGCAGGTTGGATGTGCTTTGCTGTGATTTGTATTTATAGACACTTCAATCTTTGTCTTTCAGCCTTTGAGGAGCTTCTGAAGGAGCTGTGCAGGATCAGTGGTACGTGAGCTCTCAGCAGAGGGGAGAGCTGGGAGGGCACAGCTGTCCCTGCCTGTGGAACCAGCACAGCAGCACCCTCCCTGCTCCTCTGGCAACAGGGAAATCTGGGAATTCCTCCTCAATTTCAGTCTTTATCTTACACCATCAGCTCTTTCTGCCACACCTCTGAAATTCCAGCCTACTGAGGAGGGCATCAAAATCTACACAGATGTCAAGTACTACACAGACTACATGAAAACCACCTGGTACCACAAGTAAGTCCCCAGAAAATATTTGCAAAGCTTCTGGAGCACTGTTCCTTCTAACTGTTTATTCAAAATGAAACATTTGGGCCTGAGCCCATAAATTTTTTCAGGCAACTGTGGATTTGTCTGAGTAAGGGCTGAAATCCACAATTCACTCCCATCCTGGAACATGTCTGGGAATTCCAGAGTGGAAAGTCATGTTATTTTTATCATAGCACCACAGAAATATTTATAAGTGATCATCTTTCCTAGAATAATAATGATGCTGCACTTATGATACTGCTCAGTTACAGCCTCCTTGGTTACAGACAGAATTTTTCAAACACTTTATTTTTATTACTCCGTGTTTTCCTAAACCACTCTCTTCCCCCACTCTGAATAAAAAATATTCCCAAAATTACAAAATTCTTCCCAAACACTGAATAATTTAGCCTCATAACATCTTCCTAAATAGAGAGCTGGGGTTTTATTAGACACCACCTACACATGTAGATAAGGAGGTGAACTTTTAATAACATTCAAGGGCTAAATACTTACAAATATTCAACATCCAAATGGGATTTAATCCCTTAAAAAAGAACTAGGAGTTCTTTTGTAGAGTTTATGCAGCTTTGGCAAACTGCCTCAAAGTACAGCCCCATGGGATTTCCCCTTTCCATGAAATGAATCCTGACTCCCACTGGAAAAAAGTGATTTCTCAGCTCTGCTACACATCACCTGCTCACTCAGGGAGAAACAACTGGAGAGCCGTGACAGGAGCAGGGCTGGGAGCACCATGAACCAGATCTGGCTGCACATCCTGGAGCCCAGCGAGGCTGATAAGGGCAAATACACCCTGGAGATCTTCGATGGCAACAGCTCCCACAGGCTGTCAGCAGACCTGGCTGGGCAAGGTGAGCTGAGTCACCCCTGAGCTGCTTTCCAGGAGCCCTGAAAGCTGGGCAGGGATTCCTCTCTCCCTTCTGGAGCTGGAGCTGATTTCCATGTGGAATTGGGGTGAGGAGGACAGGGAAGAGCCCACAGAAGCACGAGGAGAGGGGAAGGGGGCAGGAGAAAGGATTGAAGCCTTTAGGGAGCCCTGGCACTGCTGGGGAAAGCATGAGAAGGGAGCAGCTGCTCCTGGGATGTGTCCAAATCCTCCCCTGGACAACAGAGCTCACAGGTGGCATCTTGGAAAAGAGAACTTCAGGTTTACAGAGGCTTTTCCAAACTGTTGGAGGTTTTTTCCTCCTCTGAACTTCTCTTTGGGAAGAGAGAACTCAGTCCCACTGATTTCAGCAGTACACAAACAGAGCTGTGACTCCTTAAGGCAGGGGCAGATAGCATCTAGAGGATAATTACATTTATCCATGGAATCCCAGCACTGGTAACAATAACATAATGCTAAATCTACTGAGTCCAACAAACCTAAAGGCAACTTTCCCTAAAACCTTTCATTCTTGCAGCTTTTGAAGATGCCCTGGCTGAGCACAAGAGGCTGAAGTAAGTTCCTCCTAAATATTTCACAGCTAAATCTATTTTGAGTCTGACGCTGTAAATTGTTAATATAATGGCTAATAAATAAAACCACAATCATTTTCTCTCCCTTTCAGGGAAGCAGCAATAGCAGAGAAGCGTAAGTAAACGAATCTCTTCCCTTCAGTGAAACAAAGCCAAGTTTGCTGATCAGAAAAACTAAAAGGTTCTATTTGTTCATTCCCAGGTCGTGCCAGAGTCGTTCAAGGTCTGCCAGATGTTGCCACCATCATGGAGGACAAGGTAATATTGAGTAACTCCATTAATTCCTTGCACAGACACAGAGGGATCACAGATGGGGAGGAAAGATCCTTTCTTACCCTCCTGTGCATTGCCAGCAGCTTTTCTGAGCTGCTGCACTGCCAGAGGTGGGAAGTGGTGCCCTCCTGGGTCACCCTCACTGCCAGACCCTTTCTGTTGCCCTCCCATTTCACAGGATTGGACTCTGAAAGCCTTTAGGTGCTGGGCCTGATTTGCCCATCAGCCCAACTCCCTTCTTTCATTTCTGAGTCACATTTCCCTTTACTCAGGCAGCACAAAACCCCTGCAAAGTAACTGCAAACTCACCACAAGCCTGCTCCAGTGCCACCTTACAGCACAGGAAGCTATGAAAAACCAGGGAGACAAATAGGAGTCAGGCCCAGTGAATTCAGGCAGGTTAATCCTGATTGTACTGGAGGAAATCAGGAAAAGGAACATCAGATATCAGTGTTGGAATGTCACCTAATGAAAATGTGAGAACTGATTTTTATTGTTCTCAATTTAAAAGATGTGTGGATGTGGCACTTAGGGACAAGGTTCAGTGGTGGCCTTGGCAGGGCTGGGTTAAGAGCTGGCCTCAATTTTAAAGATTTCTTCCAACCTAAATGATGCTGATTCTATGAACTGAATTTCCCTGCACATTTACAGCTCCATAATCCATTTCTGTTCTCTGTTTCACCACAGACCCTGTGCTTAACTTGTTGTGTGTCTGGAGACCCCTACCCAGAGATCACCTGGTTCAAAAATGAGAAGGTCATCGTGTTTAAGGACAGATACAAGATGGATGTGAAGGGCTCAATGGTCACAATCACCATAGAGAAAGTCTGCAATGAAGACACAGGGAAATACAGCATCTATGTCAAGAATAAATACGGCTCTGAAACAGGCCAGGTCACCATCAGTGTCTATAAACACGGGGAGATCCCAATAGGAACAGAGCAGGAAGTCCCAGCTGGGATTGACACAAAAAAGCCTAAATGAACGAATGAACTCCCTGGATTTGAAAGGAATTTAACTCCTTCAGATGCCTTTTGGTGTCTCTGTGTTTATTTTAGCAATATTTCAGTGTTTTGGCAGTTGTTACAGAACAATTCTGGGGTGTGTGTGTGTGTGTACACTGCATGTTCACCTTCCAGACAGACTCTGCCCTGGTAAATCTGTGTGGGAAATACCAGAGGATCCACACGTGGGGCTTTCAGTGGAGGGGTTTTGTATTAAATCACTACATGTAACAGATTTTCTTGTAGCCTGTGTGAGTGTCATTAAACTCAAACCTTTGGTGACATCTCAGCACTGCTCTGAGTATATCCATGATGAAATCACTCCACCTGTGGGTGCATGGGAAGTCAGGACATGCTCCACACATAAAAATGACCCTGCAAATCAGGAATTCTCACAGGTAAATGTAATTACAAATCTGGCTCTTTCTGTGTGAACCTTCTTTAAAATTACCCACTAAAAAGGGTGGTGAATTGGTGAGAAGAAGCTGATCATTTGGTCTCCATTGAAATAGAATGAAAAGTTAACTTAGAGAGGTCACCCACCCCTGGGATACAGGTTCACAGGCTCTGTTTGAATTAAGCAATCTAATTGCAAGACACATCTAATGAAAGTCTTCCAAAATCAACAGTGAGGCCTGCACAGACAGCAAGGAACATCACTCAAGGGCTGGAGTGAGTGAAGAAATCCTTGTGCAGTTGGTGAGAAGAAAAAATAACACATCCTGTTTGCTTCCTGCATTCACTCTCCAAGCAATGTTCCATGTTTTAGCTTTTATCTTCTATTAAAATAAAGATTAAAAAGAAGCTGAGTTTAATTCAATTCCATTAGGTGCACATCACTGACATCTACTGGATAAAGGCATCACTCATGTCCCACTCCAACATGATTTTGCCTGTCCTCAAGCAATGGGAGGCCCCCAATTCTGAAAGAAATAGAATGATTTTATTCATTCTTTATCCACCATTTAAGGTTCAAGTGCCCACAGCAGAGAACATTGTTATAATTAGGAAGTTCCTGCTGTACAATACCAATCACCTTGATCTACTGGAACTTTATCTGAAGAATTCTACTCAAGACACAGAGAATGTGTTAAACACTGAAGTTGTGAATCAAAAGCAAACAAATGAAGCTGCACTGCAACACTTTCCAACAAGGCTGGACACGAGGTCAGTAACCCACAGCAAACACAGCATCCCAGCCCTCAAGGTAAGAGCAGCATGAACGAGAGGTTATGATCATTAAGAACAAATAACTGATTAATGATTGCTGCTGCCCAGTTAATAATTAGCCCTCTGGCAATCTGGGCTGGCCTCTGTGTTTCCATAAAAAGCATCCCCGTGGGCAGGGGCAGCCCTTGCTGTGCCCCACCATGGCGTTCGCCGGCACCTGGCACATCTACGCTCAGGAGAACATCGAGCCCTTCCTCAAGGCTCTGGGTAAGTGCCTGCTCCTCCTCAAATCACTGCCAGCACAGCTCTTCTGCTGCATCCCCATGGATTTTGTCCTTTTCTTTCTGTGACAACCTGCCCTGCTTGGTTCAATCTGGCTGATCGAGTTTGGATGGGGAAAGAAGCTGAAAGTTGTATAAATTGGTGGAGAAAGGTTACAGATAACCCCCAAAGAAGAGTTGTTGTGTGATTACCTGTAATTTTATAAACATATATAACTAGAAACAAGCATCAATGATTTATTCAGCCTCCCAATTATTGCACAGAAGCCCTTTCTGCAGCACAAATGCTGTCAGTAATCTGTGACTAATTAACACCTGGGAAAAGTGGTCAGTAACCTGTCAGTGCTTATCAGGTGTGATAATGTCAGTAATCTCTGAGTGAGTATCAAATCTAATCTGTGAGGATTAGGAGGTGCTACACCAATAAATGTGCACTTACCTTTGCCAACAAAACGTTCCTGGTGGGGTTTCTGAAGAGTAAATAGGAGATATTCAGTGGAGTGAGATCCAGTTCCAGTTGAAAAGCCTGGTCTGACAGCGTGACAGTACCAAACCTCTCCTGGTGACAATGACACCTTCAAATCATGCCAGGGACACCCCAAAGAGGGAGTTGGAGGTACTCCCACTGTTCCAGCTCTGACTGGACAGATAATCCCCCAACTCCCTGGGAAAATAAAGTAAAGCACATGTGGTTCTTTTCATGGAGCATCATCACCCCATGGGCAGCCCTTAGGACAAGAAACTGCATAATGTGACACATCACCAAATATCATCCCAAAACCTAACCAGACTAGAAGGAATGGAGCAAAAAAAAACATAGAGAAGAGAGGAATCCAAACCAGAATTTGTCTTTTAACTTGGACATCACCTTCCAGTACTGGTTTGGATCTTTTGTGCCTTTGTTGGAAGGCACAATTTGCTATTTTGCTATTTCCATAACAAAAAGTCCTGTTTTGCCGATTTTTGCAGGGTTGCCAGATGACACCATCAAAATGGCCAAAGATATTAAGCCTGTTGTTGAAATACAACAAAAAGGCAACGACTTTGTTGTGACATCCAAAACACCCAACAAATCTGTAACCAACTCCTTTACACTGGGCAAAGAGGCTGACATCACCACCATGGATGGCAGGAAACTGAAGGTAAAGCATCCCAAGAACACAACATCTTTATTTATCCCTAAACCTCAGTTTGTGTGTGAGTGGAATTTGTCTGCACCATTTCCATTTGCAAATATTTCTATCACTTTAACAAACAGAAATGTTCTTAAAACTCCTATTCAAATGCTCTCCAGTTTCAATTAACAGCTGTCATTAAGGAACATCAGTGTAATTTATTTCCTATTTATTAGTCCTCTACTTACTCGAACTGAATTCCAAAATCTCATTTTTTAAAAATGTTTTTGAAATGTTCCAACAGTGCACTGTGAACTTGGTCAACGGGAAGCTGGTGTGCAAATCAGATAAATTCTCTCACGAGCAGGAAGTGAAAGGAAATGAAATGGTGGAGGTAAGTGCAAATAAATGACAATAAAGGGACTTGCAAACAAAAATGCTGAAGGAAAAAATGTTGATTAGCTCACAGTGTTTACAGAGTGTCCCTGTGGATAAAGACTGCTCCAAGGGCACAACCAGCTCCAACTTTTCCTTCATGCAAATGTTGTACATATATTTACAGGCAGGTGCTGTGATTGTATTTTCTTGTGGAGCAGGATGGATTTATGCATGAATTACAGACACCTCTGCCACTTAGCTATAAAAATGTGTATTTGTCTCCCACAGACTATAACATATGGTGGAGTAACACTTGTCAGAAGAGGCAAGAAAGCCTAAAGACAGATCCCCTCCTCTGTGACACCTTTACATACCTGAAATAAAGTGCACTTTCCACAAGGTGTGATCTCTGTTTTATCTGAACAACACCACAGGAAATCATGATGATTTCTGCTCTCCTTTCTCACAGCAGTCCCTTGTTACAGGACTGTGTTTTCCCCTCTGTCCTCAGAGTGACAGAAATTTGCCTCCCAGACAACCCAACCTGGATAAACCACGCTGTTCCAGCTCACCACAATAATCCTTGGGAGCAGCCAAAAGCTACAGAAATGCTCCTTGATTTCTCACACACAGACTGAACACACTCAGCTTTAGCTCCTGCTTCTGCTGCAGGTTAGTCTTTAACCAGACCTGCTCCCCATGACCTGGCCAGCACAGAACAATCAGGCATTTGTCGAGCTGAGCTGGAGCACATGGCCCAGCAACACAAACAGCAATATTTGAAAAGCTGTGAAGCACTCACCAGTCATTAACAATAGGGATGGCTGTTCTTAAACTGAATTACACAGAAATGAAATTAAGAGGCACTACAAGAGCAAAGAGAATTAAACATTCTTCCCATTTGCAATGAACTCCCAGTGTCTTGTCATGGCCCAAGTCTGTGAAGCTGAAGTAAAGCAGACTTTGTTCAGCCCCTGTGTCTCTATTAAGTATAAAACACACAGGAGCTGTGCCTAAAACCATTTCTCTGCTGATTAGATCCTATTACTGTATCAGCAGCCCCATTTCATAACTGAACTCACTGCAGATTTGTTAGAATTGGTTTTAGGTGCAAGACCTCCATGAACAAAGCTGCTGGACTGATAATGCCATTTAAAATCCTCATGGGGAGGTTTGATCCCAGTGGAGAGTGCTGAATTCCCATCTCCCCGTGCTAGAAGAGCAGTTTGGGAGGGGAGAAGTTGTGTTTTATTAACAACACAATGTGATACAGGCAATTTGGGAAGTGGATTCTCATTCTGGGCTGAGGCTGCTCTCAGGGGGAGTTTCACTGGCATAAAGGATCATTGTGCTCATTCTGCTTCCCAGGCAGCTCCAATGCCAAGCACAGCCCCGCAGCCAGAATGAAATTCCATGTGAGTTACACAGAAATAAGATCAGCAGCACAGAAATCGGGGCTGCTAAAACTCAGGGAGGAGGAGGAGGAGGAGGAGAAGGCGGCTTGAAAGCACTGGTGCTGCAAAAAGCCACCCAAGAACTCAGCACCCTTCTCTCTGGGAGTTGCTGGGTAACTGCTGCAAACACACCCTGAAACCAAACACACGCTGTGGTTTTCCAGCAGGAAATTCACAGAATGCTGCAGGTCTGCATGGATCAAAGGCTGTGCCTGCAAACTGGAGGATGGAACATGCAAGACACCTCAGGTTTATTTCTAAACTCTTCATTACCCATTTCAAACCCGGTCCAAAAGGATTGTTGGAGATACTACACACTAAAAGCACACTGAGCTTATTTAGAGCTTCAACTCATGCCAAGAAATTCTAATGGCTAAAATTCTAAAAAAATTAAAAGAACACTTCACCTGGATTTCTTCACAACTGCAATGATTTCATTTTTCCAGCAGTGGTGCCAGTCTTTCCCATCCTTCTGGCAATGTCCTTCTGCCACAGGGCACCCCAGATCTGGGAGGAATATTCAGTGCAGGTCCTCATGTGAAGCAGTCCAAACCTGAAGGATTTTGATCAGGCTGAGATCTGTGTCCCATGGCCCAAAGGAATGAACATTCCTCAATGACATAACAGGCTGGGATGGCAGCTCTGGATTCACTGTTCCACAAAAACAATTTTTCTGTGCATTTTTCTGTGAAGGACTCCATTGGAGTATTTATAATCGAACTTGGATCTTGCTCAACGTTTTGATTCCCAATCTGACAAGGTATTCCTGGCAGCATGGATTTCTATCCATCAAAGTCCATTCTCTGGTTAATTAGTTGTTTTCAAAATGTCTGTAAAATATTTTTTTTTTCTTTTTTGCTTTGTGCCAAGCACTCCCACCACAATTCCAATCTCTGATGTGCGTTCTTGGCTTGATTTTTAGGTTCTTTTAATGATTTGTGTGAGCAGATCTGTGTTTATATTGCACAAGGTAACAACTTGACCTGCTGCTTGCACACAGAAAAATGTTAAATGTAAATATTTAATGCAAAAAGCACGGTCAGAGAGCCTCATCCCTTCTCTGTTGAGTCCTGTACACAGACCATGAACATACAACCACATAAATTCCTTTCTTTTGGGAGTGTATATGTCTGCACATCTCCTTGGTTAGTGACTGAACTTCATCTGCCATTCAAACTTGAATCATCTGTCACTCAAAACCTGTAAAAATCAGGCACTTCTTAATGTGAGATTGCCAAGATATGAACAGCAATGTCCTTCCACCAGTTTCCATTCATGAATATTAAAAATAAAGATGAAAATACACTGGTGACAGACACCAGCTCCAAGTCTTTCTGTCCCTGCAGGAGTTTGCTGAAAATCCCTCACATGAAAATGCAGATACCTTTCACTGAACACCAAACCCTGTGACTGTGGGGTCAGATGTGCCTTTTCTCCACCTTTATGTGAGTCACACATGAGCGTGGCAAGAAATAATCTCTCCACCCACCAATTGGATTGTTTTCATCACACAAACAGCTTTGATAGAAAGGGCTGGTCCTGTGCAAACAGCCTGGTGAGAAGTCCCGGGGCTCAGCAGGGCAGTGGGTAACGGTGCTCTCCACAAAAATTGCATTAATTACTGCGGGTGCAACAATAGTTACACACTCCAGAGAGACACTGCTCATTTATTTCAGTGTTTCACAGTCGGGGCCCTGTGGGATTCCACAAATCGAGCTCACCGACGATCAAAATTTATTACTATTTACACATTTTAGCAAACAAAGGAATTAGGGTGCCTTGGCTACAGGTCACATAGTTCTGAATTAGTATTCTGTCTTGTGTTGGTTAATTATCCTGTTGTTTCTCATGCTAATTAGTCCCGTTCTCTCCTTTTGGGCCAGCGGTCTGTGGGTTGATGGTCATGACCTGCCCCTGCAGATGTAAAATGTAAAACTACATTTTACCCAGTTGGAGATCATTTCAGCACGGTTTCTGAGTTGGGTTTATTAGTTTCTTCCTTATCTTGGGAGTTCTTGCCAGATGGCCCATAAATTCTGCATTCTTTGTGTCCTCTATTAGCGGGCATCCTTTTTTCTCGAGCTTTTTTAACCTCCCCTTAGGTCTGAGATCATCGAAGCGTGTCCAGCCCTAAACTTTAACAAGGCAGTTCTACCAATCTGTTATTCTAACACAGGGACACCACTTAGAGCTCGTTGCCTGGCGTTTCACGGGTTATACCTCCCTTTTTGTTGATTAGGCTAGAAAGCATAAAAACGTCAAACATCAAAGAACATCTTTTCCTAACAGAACTTATACATACTCCACATTTTGCAACAGCAAGGCCACAGGACAGCGATCCCTTGAGCCTCAGGAAGGGCTTACAGCCCGAGGCCGTGTCAGTTGGGTGCACAGGAGGAAGCCACGGCGCCGTGAGGCGGCCGCACAAGGCCGGGCCGCGCTCTCCCCTCACGGCGGGGGCGCGGCCGCCATCTTGCCCCGCGCGCGCTCCCCCTTCCCGCTCTTTCGGCGGGAAAAGCGAGCGGGGAGGGAGGGGGGTAGCATCGCGCATGCGCTGCGCGCGCCGGCGGGCCCGCGAGCTCCCGCGCGGGGCCGGAGCGCATGCGCGCTGCCGGAGCGGGGCAGGATTTTGGCGCCGCGTTTCGCTCTCGCCGGAAGCCCCCCCCTGGGAAGTCTCGCGAGAGGTGGCGCGCGGGCGGGCGGTGCAGCTCCCCCAGGGTCGCCTCAGCCGCTCCCGCCGCGCCCGGGCCGCGCTCGCTCCTTCCCTCCCTCCCTCCTTCCTTCCTTCCCTCCTCTCCTTCCTGCCGTCTGCCCCGGCGCCGCCGACATGTCCCGCTACCTGCGGCCCCCCAACACCTCGCTCTTCGTGCGAAACGTGGCCGACGACACCCGGTGAGTGGGGGCGGAGCGGGGGCTCGCGCAGGCTTTGGCGGGCTCGCTAGGCCGCGGGCGCGGGGGTCCCCCCGCAGCCGGGGGAGGGGAGGGAAGGGGGCGAGCCCGGCCCGCTCCCTTCCTCCGCTTTGCCTTCTCCCTTCTCCCTGCCCTGCCTTCCATTTTCTTCGCGATGCTGCTGCTCGTTCCCCGCCTCTCCACGCGGGTTCGTTTCCAAACAGCGTCCAGACAGAACAAAGCTGGGCCGCAACAAAGTGAAACTCCCCGCAGCCCTTGGAGCGCGTCCAGCGGGATGTGGCACCGGGGCCGTGCCGGACAGCCGCTGCGCTTTGGGATGCTCCTCTGGAAATGCAGGATTGCTGCTGGATGGGAGGAAATAGAGAGTTTGTGCCCAAAATTCCTGGCGTGGCCGGTCCCGTTAGTGCGGGAGCTGCTGCCGGTGCCGGTGGAATGTTCCGCCGTGCTTGGTGTGTACCGGGGCCTCTCGGGACGCTCAGTCCGGACTCGAGGGAAGCAATGCTTGGTCTCCGTTATAATCGTGTGGTTCCGAGAGCCTGTATGGACTAAACAGGTGCGGTGAGAGAACTTCTCGTAGGGAATTGAAACAACAAAAACAGAGCCTTGCACAGCTTCTTACTTATTCCATATATGCCTTTGGTGAGGTGCTGGTTTTCTTCATTTCACTTGGGCACTTTAGTGACCATAAACACCTTCGGTGTTTGTTATTGTTTGTGGAACATTTACACATCGTCCTGTGGGCAGGATGGAATGGAGTGAACTTAAAATTTTTACTTTTTTTTTTTCCTGTGAATTTGTTCATTTTTCCAATAGTTTATTTTACTTTAAGAACAGCTGAGGATGACCACTTCCAAATTCTTTACAATAATGTGCATCCTGCTGAGGATTCACCTTAAGCACTGAGTTCTTGGAGGTGGTTTGGTTGTGAGATCTCCGTGCTGGTGGTAGCTCCCTTCTGCCACTACTGACTGGAGATTTGTTCCCCAACTGGTGCAAGAGAAAAGAAAAAATGCTAAAAACCAGTAGTAACTCTCACATACCACCTAAACATGGTATTGCATCGATCTTCTCATGCAGGTTTTTGTCCTCAAATTAAATGTGAGGAGCTGATGTGAATAAGGGGGGTGTTGTTCCAGGGGTGGCTGCAGCTGAGCAGTTTTGTCTCAGCTCTCTAAAAGCAACTCTTTGGAAAAACTATCCCGAGGGCATGAGTGGCTGCTGGCTGAGATCTGTCCTGTTTGATGTGGTTGTGAGTATTGATTATTCTATGGAAATGAGTTTGGGTGACTGTTTTGGTCTCACAATGTTTATTTGGATCTCATCATTGATGTTCGTGTGTTGCAAAATCACTGTCGAGGTGCTTGAATAATAACAACGATAATTTAACGATCCTTTTTTTCACTTTCTGCCAGCCTTGGCTGCATTGAATGAACTGTTGTGCATCACTTCTCAGTTTACATTTTTATTTTAGCTTGTGCTGAAGGCTGGTTTCAGACTGCCAGGGTGTACTTGAGCATCCTGAGACCTGAGTGCTGCCAGCAGGGAACTGCCCAAACACTTCTTCCCCCCAAAAACGCCACTTTCATCCTCCACCAAATGCTTCCAAAACCCAGGGATGCTCATATGAACTGTAGATTCGTTTTTTTTGCCTGTTCAGTTTCATTCTGGGGGGTGTTGTGTGGCGCTCAGGCAGTGCCAAAGCCATATCAGGTGTTTGTGGTGTTGCAGGTCCGAAGACTTGCGCCGGGAGTTTGGTCGTTACGGGCCTATAGTTGATGTTTACGTTCCCCTTGACTTCTACACTCGTCGTCCCCGAGGATTTGCCTATGTTCAATATCCTTTCTTCAGATGCCTCATTAGTGAGGGGTGTTGAAGTTTGAAATTCAAGTTTGTGTAAGAGGTAACCAATCTCAATGAAAAAGCAGTTTACTTTTGTGTTGTATCTAATAAGTGTCTTACTTATGTCGTGGTGTTTCGTTCTTTTTGAAGATTTAACTTCTCTCAATTGTTCTTTGCCTTTTTTGCAAAAGTTAAATCCGGTAATATAAAAGCTTGCTTATGCCACTGAAATTAATACTATATGATTTAAATGAGAATTTATCACTGACTCAAAATTGTCTAGCACGTTTTTATTATCGCTGGTGTGTAAGTAAAGTTGTGCTTAGCAAATTGTGGCTGCTATTCATTGTTAATTTAACGAATGGAAACTGGAATCACTTGATCAAAATCAGATTGTGTAAAAAATGAGGTGAACTTCTTTCTTTAATATTGTCCCCTAATTTGCTGTCCTCTGTTGTTGCCTCAGAATGTAAAGCTGTACAGTAATGGCGACCCCAAAGAGAAAGCATGAAAGAACCTTTAGAGTAGAGTTCAACAATTAAGGCAAGTAGACAAGCCAAAGACCTCTTAAGGATCAGGCTTGAAGAGAAGGGAGAGTTTGGGAAAAGAAAAAATAAAGAAAAGCTGGAAGAAGGACAAGCCATAATGGGAGACAAAGCTTCGCTTTCTCTACAAAAGGGGGAAAAGGTTGTTTTTCAAAGTTAAAGATAAAGCCATCTGTCATTTTTGGCCAAGCGTCTCATGACAAGTCCTTCTGACAAGCACTTAAAGAGTTAAAGGTCAAGATGAAGTTGAATGGTGGCCAAGATTAAAGGAGTCATACCTGATGTATCCTACAGAATAACAGTTTTTCTTCTGTCTGTCATGTAAGCAGTAATTTGATGAATTATTCTGGCTTAGTCCATTGACAAAACCTGTAATATTTCTCTTGTGAGTGCTACTGTAACTGTGGGCTGAATGAAATGGAAGTTTCTCTCGTGCAGAGATGATGCTGCTGAGAAATGAGTGGCCTGGAGGGAAAAGGCAGCTCATTGTTTTGGGTCCCACGAGCTGGAATTAGGGGTGTAAATTGCAGCATTAAAACAAATGTCTGTCACTGTACCCTGGCCCTGAGTGGCACTGCAGGGCTCCCAGTGTCTGCTCTTCTCTCACCCTGGGGAGGCTCTCTCTGCACACAGGGCTGTGACATGACATCAGTTACACCTAAAATCAGCTGTTTTAAACAGAAAGGAAAGCTTTATTCCAATTCCTAAGTTAATAGTTGATATTTACTGTTGGTATGCCCAGCATAATTTAAGAACTAGGGCTTAATTTTCATAAACTCAGTGTAGTGGAGAGAACTAAATGACCATAAACAAGTGTGTTTTGAAAGGATACCTTTGTTTTCTTTGCATAAGTACAAGTGGGAGAAGAAAAAAAATTAAGAGTATCACATAGCAAGTGCTTGCTGATGGATAAATTCATGGTCATATTACAAGATTTTAATTTTATAACAGGAGTTCTCAGCTAGCTGGTGGTTAATTAAAAAAACCACTAGTGTGTAGAGTAGCATGACTAAAAAACTTAAAACATGGCTGGAAAACGAGAAAATAACTTGAAATTTTTTTTATTTTAAATACCAAATGTGTTAAACTGCTCAAATTGCCAAGTACCTTAACACTGGCCACATTTGAAGATGTCCGTGATGCAGAAGATGCTCTCCACAACTTGGATCGGAAGTGGATTTGTGGGCGGCAAATAGAAATCCAGTTTGCACAGGGGGACCGCAAGAGTGAGTGCCTGCCTTTTATCTCATCTCTCCCTGCATTTTATCTCATCTCTCCCTGCATTTTATCTCCCCCTGCATTTATCTCCCTGATTTCAGCACCCAGCCCTGCACGTGCTGCTCGTTGTTGTGATGTGTTCTTATTGTATATAAATAGCACGTGGATGTTCTGCCTTTCATCCAGTGACTGTTAATGACTCGTTTCATTATAAATGGATAACTAAGTACAGCAGTCACCACAGTCGTTCTTCAGAGCTTTCTGTGCAGCTCTGTGTGATTTCCCGGATTGAGGTAATGTCTTCATTTTCATTTGGCTTCAGGATAAAAGTCATTTTCAATTTATCTCAATTCAAGGTGGAGCAGAACTTGCATTTTCTGAACAGATAAATGTAAAGAGAATTTAGGTCTTCTAAATCTGTTATTTGTGTGCATAGTCTTAATTTGCAGGGAGATACAGATTTGTAAAACCTGGCTCAGCCCTGTTGGACTAAATCAGGACTGTAATACTCATGTGATGCCTGGAAATAAAGAGACCTTAAAGGTCTTTAGTTACAGCTCTCAGAGAAACAACCTGACTGTCCAGTTCTCCCTCAGGTCCTCACAATTAACTTTAATGGAGTCAGTAGAAATTCTACCCTCCAAAGGACAACTTTCTGCCCTGTGTATAAACATTGGGATTTCTAACAAGTTTCTGAGCAAAATTAACTAAATCCACCTTAGTGTGTTGCAAGCAGTGCCAAAAACTTTAGATTTGAAGCAGTTTAGTACAGAGGATGTTTGTTCCAGCGTGTTTAAAATACTTAGAGCATGAATTTCATACAAAGGAAGGATAGCTGTGCTGCTTAGAGGAAATACAGTGGAAGACTAATAGGTTCATTCATTCTTAATTACTTTAATAACTAAGCTGCAGAGTGAAAGTGAATTGTTTTATTGGAGGGTTCCTTTTGGAATCAGACTTCCTTTTGTGTGGCATCCACCAAAGCCTTTGTATGAGCTGGGCCTTTAATCATTACAGACAGCTGTGGATCAGGTGTGATGAGGGTGCTGTGCAGCCAGGAGAAAGTGTTTAATTAGCTTTCACTCGCTGGGTAAATTCAGGAATGTCAGAATGTGTCAGTCATAGGTCTGACCTGCTGTACCAGTTTCCAGCTGGCCTGAAGTCACCTTGGCCAGCTCTGTGTTCTGGTTTTATGGAGCATTAGTCCTTTCTGACTGGTTTTGAGGGGGCTTTTTTTTGTTTGTTTTGCTTTCTAGATTTACAGTGCCCCCAAGGCTGCATTAATTTGTGTCCAGTGGCTCAAGCACAGAGCAGCCCTTCATAAACATCAAATCGCGAGCGAACCTTTTTCCTCAACACCAAATGCATGGCTTAAACCTTCAGGGGAAAAAGTAGGGCATCTTCTTCACCTGCAAATATTGCTATTTTTACAGCACCAAACCAAATGAAAGCCAAGGAAGGGAGAAACCTGTACAGTTCTTCTCGTTACGATGACTATGACAGATACAGGCGGTCTCGGAGTCGCAGCTACGAGCGCAGGCGGTCGAGGAGTCGCTCCTTTGATTACAGCTATAGAAGATCCTATAGTCCCAGAAAGTAAGTGTAGTGTGTGGGGTGGCCTCAGCTGCACAGCACAGACACACCACGCTCACTATTTCATTGTTACACTTTGCAATAATTTTTTTTGGTTTTTTTTTTGTATCGTGGGAGGAACCGCTGGGAGTTGCGTACCTTGCATGCTGCATCTGATCAGGAATAATGAATGAAACCATTCTGTGCTGCATTGGAGAGTAGCTAAAAGCAAATGCACAGCTTGAAAATAGAATGTGTAAAGTATTTGGTATTTGTCACCGTTTACTTTTTCTGATGTACCTTTTTAGCAGTAGACCTACTGGAAGACCTCGTCGTAGCAGAAGCCATTCGGACAATGATAGGTAAAAAACCACTTTTTACACCTTTTAAATTGCAAGCTAGATCACTGTATTCCTTTAACTATAGGTTTAAAAAAAAAGTTTCTCCTGCAAAAACGGTAAACAATTTTTGCTGTACTAGATGTCTAAGAATAGTGTTTTTACATTCAAATCTCCTCTCTCCCCTTTATTCTGCTAGGTTCAAACACCGCAATCGATCTTTTTCAAGATCTAAGTCCAATTCAAGATCACGATCCAAGTCACAGCCCAAGAAAGAAATGAAGGCTAAATCACGGTCTAGGTCTGCATCTCACACCAAATCTAGAGGCACCTCTAAAACAGATTCTAAAACACACTATAAGTCCAGCTCAAGATATGAGAAGGAGTCGAGAAAAAAAGAACCAGCTAGATCCAAATCACAGTCAAGATCACATTCTAGATCTAGGTCAAAATCCAGATCGAGGTCTTGGACTAGTCCCAAGTCCAGTGGCCACTAACAGTGTATCCATGTTGGTTTAGGCATGTAAGATTCATTTACACACAGTTCAGTTTACTTAAATTATCAGGAATATGATGTTGCAACAGTGCTAAAAAATATTTTCTTTGTCAGTTTTCCCTGTAGCCGACAATGGTTGAAATTAAAACAGTGTTGAGAAGCCACAGAGAGAGAGAGAGAGGGAGAGAGATTGTCCACTTGGTTAAATGTCATGGGCAGCTACTGATTTGGTTGTGGTGTCTCTATGTATATTTTTGTAAAGATTTGCATTTTTAATGCTTAGATATTTGGTGATGACTTGATTGATCGTAACTTGCAACATTGTCCTTTTACAAATGTCACACCCATAGAGAAATTGGTACCAGTTTGTGCTGGGCAGTTAAACCAGCTGTTGAACTGGTTCTTCAACTCTATAAACTTTGTGAGGAAAAGGAAAACTGGACAGCTGTAGTGCAACACTGGCTGCTGGGAAATCAGACTGGCAGTTTGTTTCCATGGCTCCAGGGCAGGTTTCGGTGTTCTCCGTGCCCACCAGCCCCAGCAGGTTGGCACATGGAGCTCTGTGGAGGGAGATTTGGGAGATTTCTCCTTAGCCTGCTGTCTGGAGAGATGGTACTACCCTTGCATGTACGACATGGGCAGAGAGCTGCTCTTGGAGCTTGCTCAGAGCCTCGGGATAGAGGCTTCACTGCCTCTGCCCTGGCTGCTGGTGCTGAAAGTGAGGGAAAAACCCACCTTGAAATGGAAAATCTAAATTCAGATTTCAGCAAACGGCAGAGCAACTAAATATTAGGTTGTGTGTACATTTTATGCAGTTTTTTGTATCTATTCTCAATTTTAGTGAGCAGTTAACCATAAAGTTGCTTAGTTTTCCTGCTGTTAGATACAAGTAGATCGTTTCGAGTTGTGTGTGTACAGTATATAAGAACTAAACTTTTATGCCAATGACTCCTGTGGTTAGTTGGTGTATTCATAGGTATCAAACTGTAGCCATCTCCCTGGGTTACCAGGCTTGCTTGCTTTTTACACAGCAAAAAAGCAGTTGGTCAAGCAAGTCTGAATCACTCCTTCCTCAGAATGGATAGTGGTTTGGTTATAAAAGATTTCATTTTCCTTCAGAACAAATGTTTGAAGTTGGATATGAACAAGAGCTGCATCTCTAGTTATGTAGTTTATCACTAATACAGTATATTTAGAAAATTGAACGTGAAAAATAACAAACCCAGTGTGTAATCTTATCAGTATTTCTCTAGAAGGCAAGATCCTTTGTTATGGAAATGGCTTTTGGCATTGTTTTTTTTCCTTTTTTTTCCTTTTCCTTCAAAAGCCACCATCAAACACTTAAGTGTTCCTCGCTGTCTGATGTCTGTAGCATATAAAGACATTGATTTCCAAAAGTTCCTTTTTAGAGAAATGTTTTAGGGTTTGGGTTTAGTGTTTCAGCATGGCCTTTAAAGAAGCGCAGATGGCTTTGGGATCTCGTCAGCGGAACGTGCTTAGGGGTTGATCCTAGAACCTTTGTACATTTAATAGTATTTCTAACTTTTTTCTTTACTGTTTGCAGTTAATGTTCATGTTCTGCTATGCAATCATTTATATGCACGTTCCTTTAATTTTGTAGACTTTCCTGGATGTATAGTTTAAAAACAGCAAAAAGTCTATTTAAAACTGTAGCAGTAGCGTGCAGCTCTAGCAGAGGAAAGTTGTGGGATTAAACTTTGTATTTCCTTTCTTATAGAGGCTTCTAAAAAGGTATTTTTATATGTTCTTTTTAACAAATATTGTGTACTACCTTTAAAACATCGATGTTTTGATCAAAATAACTAAAGACCCAGCTTATTTTCTGCTTGCTGTAAATTTAGCAAACATGCTGTAATAAAAAAATGAAGGAAATACTGATCCACTGGAATTATTGTAGCATTAGAATTTGACTCCAGAGCATGGTTAGGAGTAGAGCTATGCATCCCTTATGGAGTAAAATCCTTACTATGGTATTTCAGTAAGGGCAGGAGTTTTTCATTTAGTGTCTGAATAAATAATGTCACTTCACATTTTTTGAAGGGGTACAAGACAAACTGAGAACACTAAGCATAAGCTGTACTCTAATATATTGAATTTTCTTTGCCATTAACTTTCATTATTGCTGCATGGACTTGCCCATATGTTATAATTCAGATATTATTAGCCAGGTTATGGAACTACTTAAAAGCAACCACTGAAGGTTCATACAGAATCAAAATTATGGCATCACCATAACAATTTATAATTGCCATATCCAAACTGGTGCCAGCAGTGGTTCTGTGGGAGGAGGCAACAGGGCTGGAGCTGCCTCCTGGCACTGGTGTGTGCCCAGCTGAAGGTTCTGCCCTGAAAGACAAAATCCTCTGTAAAGTACTGAATTGCTTTCATAAACCCACTGTCACCCTTTCTAAGTTGAGCTGTGATTATTTCTGCTTCTAGCAGCAGAAACCCCACTCTTTTCAGCTTTATAGATTTATATACATATATATATAAATATAGTCTTCATGACTAACTGCTGCTTGAGAGGGGTCCTGGTGACTGAGTGATGGGGAGAGCGTGGCTGTGTCTGCCAGGGCCTGCAGGGATTGCTGTGCTTGGTGGTGCTGCTGCTCCAGCTGGAATTGGAGCTGGAAGGGTGGGAGGAGGGAGGAGAAATCTCCATGTCCAGGCAGAGTAACAGTAACTATTCCTTAACTGTCGTGTCAGCATGTCCTTATATTGTGTGCCTCAGCATTTATGTATAGCACAGTTTAATTTTTGTTTTGAAAAGCCAGATCATTGCAAGTATAATGTAGTGTCTGCCAGTTCTGATGGTTCTTTCTTTCTCTCCCAGAGGTAGGACTAAACTTTGACTTGACTTGTGTATATGAACAAGCCAGAAAAGCCGAACACAAACCCACGATGTTTCAAGAGTGCATGAATAAAGATGTTGTCCTAGTTCTTGCTCCCATGGAAAAATTGTGAAGAAGCTGTTCTGTGGGCCTTTCAGTTGGGGACGAGTTAGCAGGATGTGGCCAAAAGGGCAGGGAATGTTTATGCATTCATGCAAATCAAGCCACAGCCCATCTAGATAACATCTCCCTTCCTTGATGCAGGTATCCCAGTCCTGCCCTAAAAAAAGCAGGAGCCTGTCTTGTGCAAGCTTCCTGCAGGTTATGCACAGCTGGAATGCAAGAACTTTGCAGGCTACAAAAGATCATGTCTAGATCTCTTTCTTTTGGAGTCTCAAGAACGGTGGGAATTACGTTTTTCTGTGGTAAATCTAGATTTTGTCATTCCTGCAAAATTTGTAGAATTGAAGTAGTGTGTAAAAAAACCTCTGCTGAAATTAATGGCTGTGCTCCAAAATATCTGCAGCGAATCGATTGGTGTCAGCAGTCATAGAAGGCTCTATTGGAACTTCTTTTTCACCTAAAGTCCATGCACCCAACTGGTAATTAAAAATCTTCAACTTAGTGGTTAAGTAGCTGGGTGTTTAATTAGGGACTCTGATAGACTGGTCTCTGAAAGCTCAATGTTATCCTTTCTATGTCTTATCAAAATGTTTAATGTACAGTATCATGGTTTTACTCAAAGTGGAATCTTTTGGTTTCAATGTTGTTTGGAGCTCTCTGCTTGGACAGAGCTTTTTTTCCTGCCTGTTGAGTCTGGTGCCAGCTGGGGTGTGCTCAGAGCAGGGCAGTGCAGCCTCACACAGCACTGCTGCTCGGGCCTTGCCAGGGAAGTACAAAGGGATAAAATTGACACATTTTTAGGACATAATCACCCATTAAGAATTGCTGGTTTTCTCCATTTATCTTGTAACTTGCTTAAAAAAGTCTGTAGTCCATTGCTATAATTAATATTTGTCTAAAGATGCTCTTGCTGCTGAGACTATTGTAGGAAGGGAAGACTCTGTACCCTGTAGTGTGTTTGATTGGAGATGCTGATGTTTTATTCACCCACATCCTTTCTTCTTGAGTTTTGTGTTCCATCTGTGCAAATAACCCTGTGAATTGGGAATAAAATGTACAAGTTTTGACTATAACTTGAGAGCACCTTCTGACTTAATTAATCCAGCTGTAGTGTGTGGGAGACGGAGCCCCAAGCTTTTGGTTTTGTCAGGAATGTTAATTAGTGTTAATTCTCCAGCCCTGTGTTCCCTAACCACTGCAAAGGCATGAAGAGAAGGCTGCAGTTAAAGAAACCTCCCTTGAGAAGGGAACTGCCAAAATGAGGTCATCCCACTTTTCCATTTCCATCTGAAAACAAAGAGATGCTTTTAGGGGGTAAAAAAAAAAGTTTATTTATGTTTTGTTTCCAATTTGTACAAACATCATCAGTAATTGACAATTTGGAGTGGAGAATAGATAATTAACTGGGATACAGCTCAGACTCTGGTGAAGGTCCAGGTCACAACACAAGTTTAGAGACTGCCAATTCCGTGTGATTTGGAGCAATAATTTTGTAAACATTCAGCTCAGCTGCCACTGCATTTGGAATGTACAGAAAGACACCTCCAAACATTTCACAATCTGCAAAAGGCCTGTTCAAATTAAAGCACATTTTTGAGTAATCCTTGTCTTCTTTTTGAAAGAACCCTGGTTGCTCCTGTTGCCACTCCCCAGCAGGATCAGCTGGAGGGTGACAGCTCAGGAGCCACCTGCCCTGACCCTCTGCCGAGGGACTTCAGCAAAGATGGGGACAAAATGCTGTTTTACAGAGCACTGATGCATTTCAGAAACACAGAATGATTCCAATCCTTCAGTTTTATCAAGCACCTGAGCCCAGGCATTTGCATTTCTTGTGAAACACTTGATTTGGAACATTTCAGTGTTTTTTCATCACTGAATACACTCCTCTCCTACACATTCACAACAGGAGGATCTGGGATCTGAAACTCCAGCAGCTTTTTTTTTTTAAGTTTTTTTTCTTTAATTAAAAAAAAATCTAAATAAGCATTTTTGCACTGATTTTACTTAAAAAAATGGGATTAGAACCAAATACAATGTGCATATTCATTGCATGTGAAGTGCAAGGGCACAGCCACAAATGTCTTTTTTTTTTTGTTATTTTTTTTTTAAACAAAATATTTTTTTAAACCAGGCCACGTACTCAACATGGTCATCTTACATTCAGCAGTTTTGTACTAAAAATACTTCTGTGCAGGAAAGCCCAGCAGAAATTTACATATGCTACAACGTTTTACATGTATTTACATGGCTCTGCCTTCCCTGTGAGAACATCTAACACCTGCCCCAAACTATTAATTGTTACAGGGGAACCAATTTAACACCAAACTAAGGAACTACTCCACCTTTTTTTTTATAAAAACTGATACAAAAACGTGGTTTAGAACTCCTCAGTGCAGTGGGCACACAAAGGATTTGGGGGAGCTTTTTTGGCAGTCACCTGGCAATGCAAGGTCTTTAGTTGGCACTCGTGGAGATTCCTGGGAAGCACAGCTGGGTCTGCCCGGGATCTGTACCCTTCCAGAACATTCCAGATGGGAGTTACAGGTTTGAAACGCTCACCCACCACTGCAGGAGTGCCACTAAAGCTCCCAGGGCAGGGCAGACAATCAGCTGTGCCTCCCCGTGTGCCCAGGTGGAGGTTTCTGCTCTGCAGAGTGTTTAGCAAATCTCACACCAGCCTGAAAAGCAGCAAATAACCTGACTAAAGTTTTCAGTGCGTTTTTATTTTCAGTTCATGCTGCATTAAGTTAGGTAAAAGGTGGTTTTCTAACAATTCAAAGCCACAATTCCAATTTTGGCACACAGTCCCATTTATTCTTAAATACAGTAAATGGTGACTGCTCAGGATTTGATTGATTTACAAGAAAATATCTATTTCACAGTGAGGTGAACACAGCACTGAACTTTTGAGGTAAAAGATGAGGGGAATGTAAACTTTCACCCCTCTCCAAGTGACTAACTACATGCAGCAAGAACACCTGGTCCTGGCACACCTGGAGTTTGGAATAACAATGCTCAAATCTGAAACCCTGACAGTCGCAATCACTTCTGAAAATCACACAAGTTACACCTCAGGCCTGGACTTTCAATAAGGTTTTGAGCTGAAATGTCATTATTTCCTTATCAGAAGGTTTAAAAGAAACAGGTACCCAGTGGCTTGGTGGCTTAGGCAGAACACTTGGGGAGGGTGGCTCACTGAACTTGGCTCCAGCATAGTTCTGGTTGCTCTGAGGGGTGAACAACAGGTTGTGACTGGACAGAGCAGGATTCCAGTTGGGATTCTTGGGGAAGTGAACGTTGTTCTTCCCTCCTTTCTGCATGGCCTGCCATGCACCAGGAGAGGAGCTGCAGCCGTGGCCTCTTTCCTTCTTCACGTAGGTTTTCATCTGAGAATTGGGGTCTTTGCTCTTCTGCCTGTTTTTAAGTTGCTGATGGTTCTTGGTGGTATTTCTAGACTGGGGAACGGGAATGTTGTATCTTTCTCCACCGCCCATCTTCAACTTAAATGTCACCTGGAAAAACAAAAGGAGTCAGGATAAGTCTTTACTACTCTTTTTTTAAACAAAGTATTTCAGAGAACGCTTAGATTTCAAGCAAAGGGACAAAAATCAACCTAACCAAAACTGGCTCTAAACACACCACTTCTCTCCTCAGAAAAGGTGTAACTGGAGGAGTGGGACTGACAAAGCCTTGCTCAGAAAACGAAGAGCCAGATTTTATCAGTCAGTATTGAGTGCTGGAGACATTTAAATTCAGCCTGTTAACACCTTAAGATTGGGCAAAGTTTGCACTGATTAAGCCACCGCCCATACTTCCTGGTAAGTGTAAGAATTGCTCTGATAAACTCAAAATGAACTGCAAAGCACCTCAAGTGGAGCAGATTTCATACAATTCCCAAAGCCCGTGCCCAGACTCCAGCACAGCATACTCAGCATTTCCCTGCTGGCTCTCCTGCAATGTTTATTTTCCCTCTCCCACCTCCATTTACCTCTCAGTGGTCTTCTCCGATTCCACACTCTCCAACTCTTGCCCCCTTTCTTGCTTCCAAGCCTGAAAGAAGAGGTGCTGCCTTGTGCTGGACTCCTTCCTTTGGCTGGGAATAGAAGTTTTCATGGGCTGATCTGCTGTCTTCAGCCAGGGAGCCGAGCCCAACATCGGATTCTCGGCACAGAAGCTCCAAGGGAGAAGTCCTGCTGCAGAATGGAGAAAAAAATTACAATTCAGATTATGGAAACAACTGCTTCACTTGGGGGTGGAAAGAAGGGCAAGTGGAAATAATTCAGACTCTGCTGTGTCTGTTTGTATGTTAAAGACAACAACATCCTACAAACAAAACCCCAAAACCCCACCCAACAAGACACAGCTTTGTCTTTCTCTACTTACATCAAGTTCACCACCATATTTAGCATATCCCAAATAACATTTTGCTCGTGCTCTGTCTTACAAAGCATTTTAACAATCAAGAACTTTATCCCTTTTGCTTTAGTAAGGAAAAAGTAAAGTACAATACAAAATACTTTGGGAACTGGGACAATACAGCAACTGCCCACATTGTCCAAACCCTTCCTCAGCCATTACAGAGCTCCATTTGTCATCTGTCAGCTGTTTCTTTAACATTCGTTAGCCAGGTAATTCCTTAATAACTCTTACACTAATTTCCTGTTTTGTTCATGGCTGGTCTTTCCTGGGATCTCTGGGATTTTAATCTTGACGTACTCGAGTCTGTTCAGCTCCTGTCGCTCCCCAAACTCAGCAGCCCCCTGCGCATCCCTCCCAGAGCTCCAGAGGAGCCGCCCATCTCCATTTCCAGCTTCCGCCTTGTTTGGACTGAAACCAAAAGCCGAGATAACGTCACCGGCCCCGGCCCAGCTGCCCTCTGCTCCCGCTGACCGGAGCTTCTTCGCCTCCGAACTTTCTCCCTTCTCTCACCGACACCTTGGGGGAGCCGGGACCCTCCGTCCCCCCCTCCCCAACAACGGAGCACAACATGGCGGCGGCCGCGCCCGGCCCTTCCCGCACCGCTCCGCCCTTACCGACTTCTGTCTGCTCCGCTCGCCCACAAGCACGGACACACACACGGCCCTCCGGGAACCGACCCCGCGCTGCTCCGCCGTCACCGTCCGACCCCCGCCCCCAGAGCTCGCTCGGCTCCGCTCCGCACCTCCCCTCACTCTCCCTCACAAAATGGCGGCCGCGTCCTGCGCCGTTTAACACCCGCTCCCTCCTCCCCCCTCCGCGGGGCCGCGCGGCCGCAGCCAATGGGAGCGCGCCGCTCGCCCGCTCCGCCAATGGGAGCCAAGCCCCGCCTGTTGCCAGGCGGGCCCGGGGCAGAGCGGCCGCGGCGCGCGGGCGGGCGGGGCCGCCATTTGAATCCCCTCACGGAGGGCAGCGCGGGAGCGGCCGCCGCTCTTTGTCCCGCCCGGGCCGGTCCCTCCGCCGGCACCGCCCGCGGGCCCCCCGGCCCCTCGCCACAGCCCCCCGGCCCCGCTGCCGGCCCCGCCCCGCCCGCGAATTAGCACAACAAACATCGCGGGGAACGCCCGCGCCAGCTGCCGCTGGGGGCTTCAAAGAGGTGAAATAATTAACAACAACAAAAAAAAAGGAGAAACGCACAAAACACCCGGCTGTGCGAGCGAGGGACGGCGAGAGAAGGGATTCAGCGAACAAAGAGCGAAATCCGGCCCCCCGGAGATGGCCGCAGCGCTCTGGTGTCAAATGGACGGTGTCGGGTTTGTTGTACCCATTCCCCAGCCTGCATTTTGTTAAAGTATTTAATGTTTAAATTTAAAGTATTGAAAATTATGTAGAGCCGTGTTTCAGGTCAAAAGATAGGGAAAAGATTTCCCAGTTTTAAAACAGTGCTGTGGGTATGCAGAGCCCCTGGCAGTGGCTGCACTTTGTGTTTATATTCACAGTCTCTTATTTTGCCTCAAAGGAGCGTTTCAAAGAAAAAACCCACAAGATCTGGCCTTTGCCATGTGTAGGATGATTAAAAATGAGGTATACATAAGAAATTCACACATGTGAGACTGTTCCGTGCCCACTGTGAGGTCAGTCTAGCACTGTACACCACATTAAAGCTGAAAAAAGGAAGTTTCAAAGAAAGTGGAAAAGAACGAGTTCAGTTCCAACCCCACCAAGGCAGGGCAGTACTTAAAAAGAACAGATGAACATTCAGAGTTTTTATTCTGAAGTAAAGACCCTGGTTTCATTGAGTAACCCTGCGTTCTTAGCTACAGAAAGGAAAAAATCCTGTTTTATCCCTAAAACAAAACTGTTTACTTACTGACCTGGTGCGACAGGGCTCTGACCCAACCCAGGACAAGGTAAAGACTCTAAATAGAAGTTTGTATTCATAGTGACGTTATTTAAAAAGCCAGCATATATTTTAATACACGAGATGTGTTGACATACCTAAGCCCAGACCTTTGTTCCTGTTCTTTATTGTATGTTAGCACAAAGCCAGCTGAAATTAATTTGTTTTTCTCCCTTTGCTTTGGATTTCTTGGCACAATGTAATGGCTGAGGTCCTTATAGCAGCTTTTTTTGCCTTTACATGGAAGACAACAATATCTGCTGTAAGCCTGGAAACCCCACTCATTAATTAACAACTCTCCTGCAATGCACATCAGCAGATTTTTGCTTTGTTCCTATCTCTAGTGTGTTTATTTCTGCTAAAACACGATCTCACCCCAGTGTGTGGATGTTCTCAAGCCAAGACGTGTCAGTGGCATTGAGAAACAGCATTTTGCAGGCTGCAAATGTTCTGCTCTTGTCTGGGCAGCACAACAGCGTGTACTTTTCAGTTCAGAACACGGATGACACAAGGTCTGGCTGTTTGTCCTCGCTATCTCTGAGATAATTAAAGAAACATCTTGTCTTTCAGAGCTGGTTTTGGGGTCAGGCTGACACATTCAGCCTGGGGGAGCAGGAAATGTCAGTGATAAGCCATTCCTGTATTTGTGCAGGAACTGTTCCACTGAAACAAATGCAGTCATTTGGAGGCCGAGCAGGAACATGAGGGCATTTATTAAATCAAAGGGACAAATACCCCAAACACCACAAAGTCCAGCTTGCAAAATTCTGTGTTTCACCCCTCAGCTGTTAGAGCCCTGGGCTGCTTTTCTTCGCTGCAGTGGAAGGAAAGATGTTCCCAGAACTGTGCAAACCACAACAGACAGAAGCACTCGAGTTCCTGCTGCATCCTAAAGACACAGCACAGACTGAATCCTGAGGTTCTGCCTCAATCCTTTATCATCACCACCCGAGATTCCTTCAACAGGAGCTACTTCACTCCTTCAAATGCTGATTTTTAAACCCCCTTCCTTTTCCAAGGTCTCGATGTAACATTTGTGACTCCTAAGCATGTGACACTACGTTGACCTCAGGTACTCATGGGCAGACTGGGATATTTTAGCTGCTGTGCTCACCCTGATGTCCTGCAGGTGCTACAGACCCAGTTCCAGAGGCAGAGCCCTCAAACACTGCTGGAACAGGGCAGTGCTTCCAAACCCACCCTGCTGTGCCACAGACTCCGTGACCTCCACTGCGCCCTCTCATAACCTGTGCACAGCACGACCAGGAGTTTTCTATTGTGCAAGTGTCTGCCCTGTCTGGATTATTCCACTTCCTCCAGGCAGTCCAAAGATGACTGCAATAAATCCCAGCTTCCCTCATGTTCCCAGCGAGCTGTGTTACCCAAATCCTCCTCAGCTCCCCACCACGCTTCTGCTGCCACGGTGACAGCACCTCAAGGAATTCCCCAGCCACCTTTATTTCTCACTCAGCACCTCCACTCCCTCTCAGAGCAAACATTAATCCAGCCCAGAGAAGCAGCTCCATCTGTGCTGGCACTGCCACAACCAGCAAGTCCCAGTGAAGACAAAGCCTCCAGAGCTTCATTAGCCCCAAATTCAGATGCTCCCAGCTGTGCCTGAGCTGGATCTCAGCACACACACACTCCTGGCCGAGAGTTTCAGTGGAGCTGCTGAGCGTGGATGCTGCAGGAAGTCTGCAGCACGGATGACTCATTTGTTAAATCAATAGTGAACCATTGCCCCAGTTTTATTTCGCAGTGACGAGTTTCCGGCAGTGGGTGACTTTCAGTAAAGCCAAGATGTTTACATTTTGTGGCTCCAAGAGCCCCATGACACACTTGAAACTCGTTAGACATTTCCACCTGAGCCAAACATTAACCAGATTGTTAATCTAAGTTTCCTTATGAGGGAAACGTGTGAGCTTGTGTTTTCTTTAAAATCTGCATGGAAGCACTGGGTATACAGTAATGTTTAGAATATCCTTAATTCTGCCTGGCAGAGGACCCGTGTTCATTAAATAAAACTCAGGATATTCACAGCAGTGAGCTACAGGAACTGAGCACACATTTGAACCTCTGCAGGGTAAATAGAGAAGAGGCTCAAGAACCCAAACAATGTGATAAAACTACACATTTTTATTGTTTAAATCTCATTATAAGTATATTGATGTACACTTTAGACATGAATTAAGTTGGTATCCAGCAGCACCTGAGTTAGATCAGCTCCAGAACACGAGTTCCCTCCTGTGCACTGCTGGAGCTCGTGAGTGTGAGATCACATCCAGCCCTGCATTGTGCGTTGGTGTGTGGGGTGTGCGCAGCACCCAGCAAACACCAGCAGCAATAAAACCCCCTGGACACTGACAGAGCCAAACCCCGAGCCTGGGGGGTTTAAAGGGCTTGTGCTGAAGCGGCTTTGTCATAGTGACAGCTTTTCCCACTCTGGAAAACAAACACATCCAGGCACGACTGCCGAGTCACGCCCTGTTTTCTGCCTCAGCAGCTCCCGGTTCGAACCCACACCGGCTCTGAGTCACAGAGCCCTGCAGGAACCTTCAGCCCATGTAAATCAATATGCCTGCTTCACGTCCTGTCAGCAGGGAAAACAGTTCTACCTGAACCCTCCTCCCTCCAGGAGAGCAGCAGAGGTGTTGGTGCACAGGAGAATCCCTCGGCCAAGCCCTGTTTGCTCACAGGAGCTGTGCTGGACGTGGCAGGAAAGATGGGGTTTTTTTTCTGGGCATTTTCTCTATGAGTGCAGAGTCACTCACCGTGGCTCTCTGAGTCACACCTTATCAAGGTGAGCAGTGCCCGACCCTCAGCCCCATCTGCACCACCCAGTTTTCAAATTCAGCCCAGCAAACAGAGCAGTCAGAGAAAGAGGAGCAATCCCTGTCCTCCCACAGAGCACAGACACCCTCCCAGCAGGGGCTGGTGTCTGAGTGTCCCAGCACAGCCCCAGGGCTCTTCACTCTGCTCTGGAGACAGAAACTCCGGGACTCCTGAGCAATACTGGGCTCACAGTCCCTTTCCCCAGCACCTGCTCACCATTGCTTCAACCCCGAGTATGGGGGTGTTCCCAAAGCAGGGTTATTCCAGCAAAAACCCTTTACATTACAACAATCAGCTCTGATGGTTTTCCTTTAGTCTGGCAGGACAATTTTTGCTATAAATCAGAGTCAATTCAAAAGCTTCTAACTGTGCTGCCATAATAATATTTCTTTCCTGTAACACACATTCCTGTGACACAACAGACAGAGGAAACTTGGGTCCGTGTTCCACAGGATGCTGCTGGATGTGAAGCTGTGTCAGAACAGGGAATAATTTGGGGCTGGGTGCTGCTGTTGGAACTCAGGACCAGCAAAAATAATCTTTCTGTTTCTCACCTGCTCTTTAGAATCTTGTACCTGCTCCTGCAAAATTTCTCAGCTCCTGGAAACAAGAATGGAAAAAATATTTTTTGGGACAGAGCTGACAACCCATCATCTCCTGTCTTACACCACAGCCCGTGATGCCTCTCATCGTTGTTGTGGTTTCCAGACCCTCTCCCAGCCCCCGCAGGGTCGGGCAGTTCCCTGCAGAGCCAGGAAACCCCTTTTCCCGGCCGGGGGGAAGCGCCGAGCTCCCGGTTCTGCCTCCTCCTGGAGCTTTCCCCGGCCGCTGTCCGGGTTTCCCTGGAGGGGGCAGCCGAGCACCGCTGAGCTCCGGGGCCGCTGCCGAGGGGAAGGAGGGGAAGCGGGATTTGGAGAGGACGGGCTGTAACCGCTCGTGATGCCACCGAATGAAGGAACTGGGATCCCAGCAGGAGGAAAAGTTGAGTTTTCAGATAGAGAACCGAGTTGCTGGTGCTGGGATGGGGCTGTGGGGTGGCTCTGTGGGTGGCAGAGCCAGGTAAGGAGCATCCAAGGGCTGAGGATCGCGGCTTTGCTTCGCCTCCAAGGCTCCCCGCTACAGCCTGGATGGTCACATCCAACCACAATGTGGCAAAATCCTTTGGGATTTGGGGCCAGCTTGCCTGTCCCCCCTGGCTGGTGATATCGTCCCTGGTGTCATCAGGCAGGGAAAACTGTCCCTGCTTTCCAGCAGCACCGGCACAGCCCAGCCCAGCCGAGGGGGGAAGTGGTCACTGGAGGAAGGATGGCTGAGAGCAGGTACAGCAGCACCACAGCCTCTGCAGCCCCGGCTCCTTCCTGAGCACATGGATTGTGTAGCTGAAGACCTTGATTTTCCTTCCACTTGAAGAGAGAAAATCACCTCGTTCCTCTGGCATGAGTGGACTGTGTACAGAGGAATTCAGGGGCACAGGTGAGGTTCGTGCTGCTCCTGGAGCTGGAGGCACAGACAGCAGATTTCTGAGCTTGCCCTTAGACCGCACACAACCCAGTACATCCAGATTGTTCCACATCTGCATTCTTGCTTTTTTTCCCCCCATACTTTTCCATGTTCCCAGAGAAATCAGGAGGAGAACTGGAATGTCTCTTGCCTCAAACTCTGCAGTTACAAGGAGAAATGAGAGGGACTGGGAGGACAATTTCAGCGAGCTGGAGGGTTTGGGTGGTTGTAGATGTGGCACGAGCAGGCAGCAGAACACAACACCCAGAGGAGAAAGGAGGAAGGAAAGAAAACCCGACACACATTCTCTGAAAGAGAGCAAGGAAGCAGGGGAAGGATTCACACTGATGGATTTCCAGCCCAGGGGAATAAACCAGAATGGTTCAACAAACGCAGACAAAACCAGAAGTGCCGTGAGAGGAGAGGGAAGCAGGCGCTGTCCGCAGCTGCAGCAGCTGCCCTGAGAGCCCGCGCCATGGGAAGCCCCAGAGCATCGGTGGGGAGGTGAGTGGGTTGTGTTTGCTGACCCACAGCATCCTGCAGCCCTGGGCCCTTTTCTCATAGCACCCCTGGGAGCCCTGGGTGCTGCCATGCACAAGGCAGGCTGGGCAGACTCGGCTGCACGGAGATTCCTGGGATTCTCTGTCAGCTGTTTGGGATAAACTGCGAGGCAATGTGTAACAGAGGGTGGGAAAGTGGCTTTTAGGATGGATCCTTTCTTAAGGAGATGAAAGGTAAGTGCTTCATAGCAGGCTGTGGGTTAGCTCTTTACAGCTGGTTTTGGGAATTGTTAATGTTGGGACTGGAGTGACAGGACAAGGGGGAATGGGTTCCAAGCAATTCTTCCCTGTGAGGGTGGGCAGGCCCTGGCACAGGGTGCCCAGAGCAGCTGTGGCTGCCCCTGGATCCCTGGAAGTGTCCAAGGCCAGGCTGGATGGGGTTTGAAGCAACATGGGATGGTGGAAGGATGGCACTGGATGGGCTCTGAGGTCCCTTCCAGCCCACAGCATTCCCTGATTCTCTGTCAAAGGTATTTCCAAATGTCTCACAGGGATGTGATGCTGAGTTCAGTGTCTATGCTGGTTTTGGTGCAGTGAGAGCAGCCCTGCTTTGCCCTGCTTTGTACCCAAAGTGGCACTTGCAGCTGCTCTGCACCCACTCCATCCTGGGTTTCACTGTCCCCTCAGGCAGTCACACATGGGCAGAGCTGATAAATAATGAGATAATCTTCAGTGTGACATTTGAGGCACACAGGTCTTACATCAGGGAGGGAATTCCACTCGGTGTCATTTAATGTGGTCAGGACAATCCAGGGGGAACAGCTAATTCCAAAATAATGGAAAAACTTCTGCAACTAAACCAGGAAATCACATGTAAACTAAAATGTTTGTAAAGCAAAAGATACTTTGCTTCTTCAGCAAGTGAAATTTGCAAGTATTAGTGACAATTTTTTGCATAAATCACTACACATGTGCGTAGTAGGTGATAATT
This sequence comes from Calcarius lapponicus, assembly GCA_039654755.1. NCBI lineage: Eukaryota > Metazoa > Chordata > Aves > Passeriformes > Fringillidae > Calcarius > Calcarius lapponicus. The sequence goes on from JBBFKN010000011.1 coordinate 17,729,711, forward strand.
TAGGACATTTTATTTTATTGTAAAGCTCAAAACTCTCAGATATTCTGCACATGAAAAATTCAAGAGCAGTGCTTTCAGAGTGCTGCAGGCACAATGCACTGGCTGATTGCAGCAGGAAAATTTAATTTTACGTTATCTAAGCAACTGGTACGTAACTTCTTAATTAGGTGGATGCTGCGATGGCTCTGAGGGCAGAGCCATCCCACGTGGAGCAGGATTGGTGCTGCTGTGTGCAGGGCACTGCCAGCCCCAGAGCTGGAATCAATCAGGGAAAGGACTCCTTCATTTGGAAATTGAATTTCCCCCAAAGCCAGTTGGAGCTCTGAGGCTGGAGGGAGTGGGCTTGCAGCAGATCTGATGGGAGGGGAGGTTTCACTCGCACTCACTGGGGCTGCATCAGGGATATGTTGCATTCCCAAGTATCTGCTCTGTGTTCTGTTCCTAATAACTCACTCCTTGTTCATTCATTGCTGTTTGCTGGGGCTCTGCTCTTGTTCCTGGGGGGTTCCCTATTGCAAGGCCACATTATTTTGGCAAAATATTCCCTGCCCTGGGCCTTCCTGCTGGCAGGAGATGCCGTGCTGTGATCAGAGAGCTCATCCTGTGCAGAAGCCCAGGGAATCTCAGCTCAGCTGCTGCACTTCCAGGGAAGCAGCCCTTCTGTGCCACAGCCCCTGGAGCTAAAGGAGGGCCAGAAGGCACTTGGCTCTTTCTTGTTGAGCTGAGCTGTCAGCCCATGGGGCTGGGACTCCCTGGGCTTGCCAGGCTGGATGCACAGCCATGCCTGGGGCTGGAATTCCCAAGGAGGTGGAGATCTGCTCTTGGAAAGGGGTTTCCACCCTGGAAGTGGGACTTGCCCCATGGAGGATGCTGCAGGTCAGCTCTCCCCCAGGAACCAGATGTGGGCTGGCACTTTTCCCAGGAGCTAAGCCAGGCAGGGAGCAGAGGCCACGGTCAAACAAATCCAGGGGCCCATCTGACAAGAGGAAAATGTCCCCTGGGCAGGAAAAAGCAGCTCTGTGGCCAAAAAAGCAAAAAAAAAAGAGGGATAGGCAGTGCAAGGAGAGGAGCTCCTGGCACTGCCTGTGTTTTCATGCTTGTGCAGAGGAGACCTTTTGCTGCAGCAAGCTCTGTGCTTCCCTCATGGACACAGGAGCTGCAAGGAGGGTCTGGGGAGCAGAGATCTGTCCTTGTCATTCAGCCTGAGACAGAACAGATGTGGGAGAGGAAGATCAGGGCTGGCTGATTGCTGTGAGCCCAGCACACGACTTTGAACTGAGGCTTATCTGAGTTTTTTCAGCCTAGTGGAGAGAGCTGGGCCAGGACAGGCAGCACAGAAGTTATTTTAACATTATAAGCAGGTTCTCTCCCCTAGCAGCATAACATCAGGGATGGCATTTTGCTGCCTTCACTCCCTTGCCTGGTGTTCAGTGGTTTCCAGGCTCCTAAGGATGTTAGTTGGATATTGCACAACGGCAGATTTGGGGATTTATGGTGGTCCTGGGAATGCTGGCTGCAGGTAATGGATGCCAAGGTGATGCTGGAGGCTGCTTAATGAAGAAATGTCTTGGTTTGGATGCAGGGGTTTGGCTGGGGAGGTTTGGAAACTCGAGGCAGTTGGTCCCTGGTGAGCCCTGCTGTATGAAAAGTCCATCTGTCTGCTAAATCCATCTCTCTGCAGAGGGAGGGATGTTGTCAGGTTTAATAACAGCAGCTGGTAATTCCTGCTGCCTGTGAGGTGCTCCTGAGAAGGGCTGCAGGAAACGAGAGCACTGAGATCTGAGGGCAACATCCTCTCCTGTGTTGTTACCCTGTGCAAGAGGCTGATGTAAGAGGAGGGCAGCTTGCTGCAACACTCAGCCACACGCCAGCCCGAAGTCCAGGACTCCTCCAGCCTGGAACACCAAGAAATCCCAATCAGGAAATCAGGATTGCCCTGCTGTGCCTGAAACCTGCACTGAACTCCCAGCAGCCAGCACTGTCCCAGCCCTGACAGGCAGCAGGAGTCAAATGTGGGGCTGGGGCTCTTCTCTGTCACCTCCCGGGCAGCCTCTCGAGCCATTGGGGTATTTTGCAACTCCTGAAACACAGGAAGAGAGATGAGTGTCGGGGGAATCAGTGGGGAAGGAAGTCCCCAGGCCAGTTAAAGCACCCATGTTTTATAAACCCATCTCTGCTGAGATGTCACGGACTGAGGTTTGCTGGGCAGTGCTGGCTGCTGTCACCTCCAGCAGCAGCTGAATTTCACACAGCAGCAGGGGAGCCACAGGTGGAGGGGCACAGGAGGCTGGAAGCCACAGCCCTGCCCCTGCTCTGTGGCTGTCACACATCCTGGCCGTGCCTCGTGTGTTTGGGACATTTCCTCTTTCACAAGAGAGCCCAGGGCAGCGAGGGACAGTGAATTGTTTGTTCTGGGGGAAAGGGAACGCTGTCAGCTCAGTGCTCTCCTCCAGCAGAGGGAACTCACGATCCCATTGCCTGCATGAGGGATCCTGGAAGCTTTTGGGAAGGGGGGTCCTGTTCCATGGGCTTGGGCACAGCATTGTGCTGTTACCCAGGCAGGTTTGGGGTATCCCCTTCACATGCTGCTTGTAGTGTGTTTTTACACCTGCTCTAACCCAGTCCAGGATGACCTTGTTCCCTGAAATCCAAGGCTGCACAACTTGGTTTAAACATCAGTGCAATCCACAGAAAGAATGGGAGAAAATAACACCTCAAGGACAGGTTATGAAGATGAAGGGGGTTAAATTGAGCTGCAGAACTGTAGAGAAAAACCCAACTCTTGCTGCAGAGTGCACTGAGTAGCTCAGCATCTGCCCTGTGTAAAATCAGGCACTTCCCTCCATCACACCTCTGCTTATGCTAAAAGTATTGATGAAATTAACCTAATTCTGGGTGTAGACAGGGCTTCTTAGGCTTCTTTGGCTCAGGTGGTCTCAGTCCTGCATGTCCCCATTTGTATGTCCAACCTGTACTCTAATATCGATCTCCAATTAATCTCTAATAATATCTATTAATGACAACCCTAACCCTAACCCTAGGCAGGAAAAGCAGCCCTGGCCTAGGGCTGCTTGCAAGGAAAAAGCCATGGAGGCAGCCATGTTGTGGCAGTTTTGTGCTCCCCTTGGGATGCCTTTTGCAGATGTGGTGTCCCCCTGAGCCGTCCCTTCCAGTGCTGCTGGCCCTGAGCAGTGTGTCCTGGAGGAGTGGTAAGATCTGGCTCGGGGTTTGTACCATTCTCAGCGTTGCTGCTTCCCTCTTGTGGTGTACCACCGAGCTGGTACAGCCAGGCTTCCCCTGGGCTGTGGGAAATGGGTCTCAGCCAAACAACCAGTGGGACAAAGCCTGGGAAAAGCATGGAGGTTGGCTCCAGTGGTTGGGCAGTGGAGCTGAAAGCAGCTCTCTGTGGGCTGATTTCATTTTCCTGATTGCCTCTAAAGGGAAGAAAGTGTCTTGGGTAAATTTATTGCTTGTTAAGCCCTCTTCACCTCCACCTTTTTCAGAGCACCTGAAGAAGTGCAGAGGGAAGCAGCAGGCTCTCTGTGAGCTCCCAGCTCCAGGTAACCACCATGGATTCTTGCAGGACACCTGCAAACGCCTCCAAGTGCAGCGGGAACACCATGGAGTGCTTCATGGTGCTCAGCACGCAGGCACAGAAAATAAGCATTGGTATCCTGTGTGGCCTCTTTGGGACAATGTGTGTTTTTGAGAACTCTTTGGTGCTCTACCTGATTTTCTCCTCCCCTGGGATCAGGAAGAAGCCTTCCTACCTTTTCATCGGCAGCCTGGCCCTGGCGGACATCCTGGCCAGCATCATCTTTGTCTGCAGCTTCGTGAACTTCCACGTGTTCAACGAGGCTGGTTTCTCCAAGGAGGTGTTCCTGCTGCAGCTGGGAGGGGTGAACACGTCCTTCTCTGCCTCCCTCAGCAGCCTGCTGCTCACAGCCCTGGACCGCTACATCTCCATCAGCCGGCCCTCGGAGTACAAGCTCCTGATGACCAGGAAAAGGGCCTGGACAGCCCTGGCAGTGCTCTGGGTGACCTGTGCCACCATAGCTGGCCTGCCCCTGCTGGGCTGGAACTGCTGCACGCTGGATTCCTCCTGCTCCGAGCTGTTCCCCTTTGTGGATGACAATTACCTGGCGGGCTGGATCTGCTTCGTCTTGGTCCTGCTGGGCTGCATCGTCTGCGCCTACGCCCACGTGCTCTGGAGGGCTCGCCAGCACGTGGGCCTACATGGAGAAGCACCAGGCACAGGCAGGGAAGCAAAACAGCAGGATGAGGATGGATGTGATGCTGGCCAAGACCCTGGTGATGGTGCTGGCTGTCCTCATGCTCTGCTGGTCCCCCGTGCTCGTGCTGATGATCTACAGCATCTTCGGCAGGCTGAGCGACCGCCCTGCGCAAGGTGTTCGCCTTCTGCAGCACCCTCTGCCTGCTCAACTCCATGGTCAACCCCATCATTTATGCCCTGAGAAGCAAGGAGCTCTTCTCCTCCCTGAGGAGGGTGTTGTCCCACTTCAGGAGGCAGCTGAAGGCCCCTGAGGAGAGCCCAGAAGCAGAGAGCACCCACAAGTCCTCCGTGATAGAGACCGTCTGCGAGGACACACACGCCATGTAGGGAGGCACCTGGGGGAGATCCACCCACTCAGCCTGCAAAGAACAGTCTGGATCACTTTTTATTTTCTCTTCTGATGGGAGTTGAGGGATCAGCTGTGATGGGGAGGCAGCTCCTGCTGATGTCACCCTTCAACGCTGGACATGAAGTGCACAGACTTTGCTGTCAGGCACAGGTTGGGATTGTTGGGGTGTCCTGTGCAGGGCCAGGAGTGGATGATCCTTGGGGTGTCCCTTCCAGTTCAGGATACTCCATGATTTCTATGATAATCTCCCCCCAGGGGGAGGTCCAGGTTGGACATCAGCAGGACTTTCTTCATGGAAAAGCTTTGGAAGGGGCTGCCCAGGAAGGTTTGGAGTCCCCATCCCTGCAGGTGTCACCTGGACGGTGGCACTCAGTACTCTGAGCTGGTGATGAAGTGGGGACTGGGCACAGCTTGGACTCAATGGTCTGGGAGGGCTTTTCCAACCTCTCCCTGTGGCTTAAGGACTTGGCCAGAGCTGGGGCAGACAGGACCTTGCAGGCAGCACATTTCTGCCAGCAGATTTCAGGAAAACTGACCGAACCACACGGGTGTTTGTGGGATGTTATGTGATTAAACATACAAGCCATTTTCCAGGGTTTTCTTCCTTTTCTTTCCTGGTGTACAAAGTTCTCCAGGTGACAAGTTTAAGCCCAAACTGGGGCAGATACTTTGAGCATGAGGAACTTGATTTGGGTTGTTTTTCTTCAAATTATGCAAAAGCAGCACTTTAGCTGATGGACAATGAAGTAGTGGGACAGGGCCATTCACCGGTGACCTGGAGCAGCTGGGCTCCTGCCAGCTCCCAAAATGCCTCCAACAGAGATGAGCCTGGCTGGGGCACGGCCACGAGGCCCTTGCACTCTGCCCTGTGTCCCAGAGGATGCACTGCCCAGGCTCCCCAGGGGAATGGGCACAGCCCCGAGGCTGCCAGAGCTCCAGGAGTGTCTGGACACGTCTCCAGGGATGCACAGAGTGGATTGTTGGCGTTATCCCTGATGTTCCTCCATCCCTTCCCAGGATATTCCCCAATTATTGAGGTTGTCCCTCCATCCCTGGGATATTCCCCAGTTATTGGGTCATCCCTCCATCCCTTCCTGGAATATTCCCCGATTGTTGGGGTCATCCCTCCATCCCTCCCCAGGATATTCTCCCAGTTGTTGAGGTTATCTCTCCATCCCTCCCCGAGATATTCCCCGATTTTTGGTGATCCTCGATGTCCCTCCACCCCTCCCCGGTTCGTTCCCCCGCCGTGCCCGCGGGCAGCGGTCGGGCGCCGCAGTCTCGAAACCCCGCGGCCCCGGGGAGCCGCGGCGTCGGTGACGTCACGGGGCCATGGCGGCGCTGGCCCTGCTCGGTGTGGCGGCCGCGCTGGGCCCGGGCCTGGCCGCGCCCCGCTACCGCCCGGACTGGGCCAGCCTGGACGCGCGGCCGCTGCCGGCCTGGTCGCACCGGGCCAAGGTGGGCGTGTTCGTGCACTAGGGGGGTGTTTCTCCGTGCCGGCCTGGGGCTCCGAGTGGTTCTGGTGGCACTGGCAGGGCAGCACGATGGCCGCCTACGAGAGCTTCGTGCGCCGCCGCTTCCCCGCCCGGCACCACCTACGCGGAGTTCGCGCCCCGTTTCATCAACCGCCTACGACTTCCAGCCCCGAGAGTGGGCACAGCTCTTCCAGCGGGCCGGGGCCAGGTCACAGCGCCGGGATGGCCGGAGCTGGGGTCCCTGAGGGGATGGAGGAGTCCCTGAGGGGATGAGTGCCATGGCCGGGGGTCCCTGAGGGGGATGGAGGGGTTCCTGAGGGGATGAGTGCCATGGCCGGGGGTCCCCTGAGGGGATGGAGGAGTCCCTGAGGGGGATGAGTGCCATGGCCGGGGGTCCCTGAGGGGATGGAGGAGTCCCTGAGGGGTGTGAGTGCCATGGTCGGGGTGTCCCTGAGGGGATGGATGGTGGGTCTGGAGGTCCCTGAGGGGATGGAGAGGTCCCTGAGGGGATGGAGGAGTCTCCTGAGGGGATGAGTGCCATGGCCGGGGTGTCCCTGAGGGGATGGATGGTGGTTCTGGGGGTCCCTCAGGGGATGGAGGGGTTCCTGAAGGGATGAGTGCCCATGGCCGGGGGTCCCTGAGGGGATGAGTGCCATGGCCAGGGGTCCCTGAGGGGATGGATGGTGGATCTGGGGGGTCCCCTGAGGGGATTGAGGAGTCCCTGAGGGGAATGAGTGCCGTGGCCGGGAGTCCCTGAGGGGATGGGTGGTGGGTCTGGGGGTCCCTCAGGGGATGGAAAAGCTTGGGAAGCAAATGGGGCTGTTCTGAAGAGGGTGCAGTGGTATCTGAGGGGATGGAAGGGGCAAATCCAGGGATCCCTGAGGGATTGGGGGTCCCTGAACAGCGCTGGGGCATCCCTGAGGGGTTGTGCCCAGGGTGCTGGGATTGACAGGTCTTGCTCCTTCCTAAGAGTACTTACTGTTCATTCTTTCCCAGCATTAAAATCCACTAAAAAGCTTCTCTTATTCTTGTATTTATGCTTCTAAATCCAAGGGGTGGTGGACAGAGGGCTCCTCACAGTGTGGTTATCCAGTGCCTTGCTGTTGTATTTAGGGTGGCTGGGATTGCAGTGGGGCTGGAAAGTATCTCAGCTCTTCCTTTGCCATCCCAACCAAGTCCTTTTCCTCCTCTCAGATACGTGGTCCTGACCACCAAGCACCATGAGGGCTTCACCAACTGGGGGTCACCAGTGTCCTGGAACTGGAATTCTGTGGATACAGGGCCCCACCGGGACCTGGTGGGAGAGCTGGGTGAGAGGCACTCTGGAGAGGTACGGCCCTGCCAGGGAGCTCTGCTCTGAGAGCAGTGAATCCTCCTGGCTCTGCTTGACAAAGAGCAGAAAACCCCAAGTCCAGTGTGAAAAATGGAGTGCTTGCAAATGATGAAAAATAATAATGCCAGTAATTTAATTTCCACTGCTTCTTAATCCCCACTGAAGGCTCACTCTTCCCTCTGTGTTTTGTCCTTCAGCAAACCTCCGTTATGGGCTGTATCACTCTCCCTGATGGAGTGGTTTAACCCTCTCCTACCTTGCTGACAAAGAAAGGTGACTTCAAGACCCAGCGCTTCGTTTTAAAGAAGACGATGCCAGAGCTTTATGATCTTGTCTTAAAGTAAGAGCACAAACCAGTTTCAGAATCACCAGCATTTCCTGGTTTCAGTTCTGTAAGAAAGGTGCAAAGAAGAGAAATGTTGATTTTTGCCGAGGCAAATTCTCTCAGCTAAGCAGTAATGATTTGAGGTAATTAGAAAAGGAGTTCAGTTTTAACCTGTGGAAGGTCTAATCTGTAGAATAAGGCAGGGACGAATTTTTCCTGCAAAAGCAATTCCCTTTAATCCTGTCTTTTGTGCAGGGGGGCTGGAAGTGGAACAAACCTGTTCAGTATTTACTAGAATAGAAAAGTGATTTCTCTGTAAATTTGCATCCTGTCTTTCTCTTCCCCTTGCTGACAAAAATAAAAGGCTTGGGCTTGTGGGTCATTATCCCAGCTCAAGAATGTGCACTTTGAGGTGCCAGATTCTGGGTTTTTTGGAAGAACTCTGCACCCTCTCTTGAGCTGTGGATCAACAACCTTGTTCTTTGCTGCTGCAAGAACCTCCCTTAGAGATTTGTGTAAGCAGAAATGAAGAAAATCCTCCTGGTGATGCCAGGCAGTGGGAAGGGGAAGTGAAACGACCCCACACCCAAGAAACACAGGGCGGCAGGAGCAGATAATCCATTTGGAAACAACTTTCTAATCTCCTTAGATACAAGCCAGACCTGATCTGGTCGGATGGGGACTGGGAAGCTCCAGATTCCATACTGGAATTCCAATCCTCTTTTCCTTGCCTGGCTCTACAACGACAGCCCCGTCAAGGTACCAGTGCCTGCTGCCCCTCTGGCCTTGGGTGTGTGTGGGAGGGAGGAAGCTGTGGGGTGTGTGACAAACCAGAAACCTCCTGGACATTTGATGTGTTTTATTTCCCTGACAAAACAGAACCTTGACCGTGCTGCTGGGACAGCTGCACCGACCTTTGATGGATACTCAGCTTTGTTGCCTCAGCTCCTACCTGAGCAGGGGAGGGACTGAGCCTTCTCAGGAGGGTTTCCATTACCCTGGGAATTTTTAGGTGCTTCCTCAGGGGGGTGGCTGCTGGCTGGACAGCCCAGGAACAAAAGGATCTGTGCCCTGAGCTGTTTCTCCTTCTCTCAGGACACCGTGGTTGTCAACGACCGCTGGGGCCGGGGCTGCTCCTGCCGCCACGGGGGTTTCTACAACTGTGCTGACAAGTACAGGCCAGGCAGCCTGCCCCAGCACAAGTGGGAGATGTGCTCCTCCCTGGACAGGCTCTCCTGGGGCTACCGCAGCAACATGAGCCTGCCCGAGGTGATGGATGAAATGAGTATGATTGAGGTGAGAAACCTGACATCCCAACAGCCTGGGGGAGGATTGCTGGGAGTGAGAAGCTTCTGGAGCAGCTGATGAGGGTAAAACTCCTCAGTTTCTGTGTTGTCTGAGGTGAAAATAATGTTATCTTGCTTTATCTGCTACAGGAGCTGGTGCAGACTGTGAGTTTGGGTGGCAACTACCTCCTCAATGTGGGGCCTACAAAAGAAGGGGTGATTGTCCCCATCTTCCAAGAAAGACTCCTGGCCCTTGGGAGGTGGCTGGACACCAATGGGGAGGCGATTTATGAATCCCAGCCTTGGAGGGTGCAGATGGAGAACACCACAGACACAGTCTGGTGAGGGCTCTGCTGCTCAGACAGCTGAGCTGATTTTATTTCTTCTCTTTTCCTAAATTTGGAGCTGGGGGAAGCGGGTGACCCCTGTGTGGTGACAGAGGGCAAGGCAGTGTTTCTGTGCTGTCTGGAAAGGTGAGGTTTGTGTCTGGTGCCCTTCACCTGCTGAGCTCCTCCTCTCCCAGGTACACCTCCAAGGGACCAGTGGTCTTTGCCATCTTCCTGCTCTGGCCTCGGGACAATGTCCTGCACCTCTCCTCACCCATTCCATCCCCAGGCACACAGGTGAGGGACTGAACACACACTGAGACCATTTGGGGGCATTTGTGAGCTGGAAGGGCCAGCTGGATTTGTTCAGGAGCTGAGGGAGAGGGGAGGTGTGCTGGTGTTCACAGGGGTCTGAGGATGAGGGAAGGGGTGAGGATCTGACTCCATGTGTCAGAAGGCTTGATTGATTATTTTATCATATATATTGTATTGAAACTATATGAAAAGAAGAAAGGATTTCATCAGAAGGCTGGCTAAGAATAGAAAAAGAAAGAATGATAACAAAGGTTTGTGACTGACCAAGATAATCTGGACAGCTGGGCTGTGATTGGCCATTAATTAGAAACAACCACATGAGCCCAATCCCAGATGCACCTGTTGCATCCCACAGCAGCAGATAACCATTGCTTACATTTTGTTCCTGAGGCCTCTCAGCTTCTCAGGAGGAAAAATCCTAAGGAAAGGATTGTTCAGCAAATACCATGGCTATGGGAGGGTGTGTGCTGTGGGCTCCTTGCAGCACCCCAGGCCTTGGCTCACGTGGAACGTGGCCCAGGAGCTGCCAGGACAGATTCCTGCCCTGGAGTGTTTTGATGCTGTTGTTGCAGGGGAGGAAGCAGGAGGGGCTGTCCTGCAGCCCAGGTGCAGTGCCCTGCTGGTGGCACGTGGCACCGTGACGCAAACCTCGCCGTGGCCTTTGCTCTGAACAAACAGGGGCAAAGCATCAGCAACAAACAAACCCCAAACAACAAACTGCAGCTGCTGTGGCCTCCAAACACCCCTGTGCCACCCCTGTGCCACCTGTCCCCACAGCTGGGGACCTGCAGGGGCTGTGGGCTGTGCAAATGGGGCCTGCTGAGCTCCAGCTGAGTGTCCCCTTCCTTCCTTCCTCTGCAGGTGACACTGCTGGGCTTTGCTGGCACTCTGGAGTGGCAGATGCAGCCAGGGACAGGGATGCTCATAACCCTGCCCTACATGCTCCCATCCCCTCTCCCTCCTCAGTCTGGCTGGGTGGTGAAGCTCGAGGGTGTGAAGTGATGCCTGTGTTGGATCTCAGCATCTCCCAGTGCCTTTGGTTTTGATTGAAGCCGAGAGGATTTTTATGTTTCACGTTGAATACATTATTTTTCACTTGAGAGGATCTCTCTTCCAGTCTCTGTTGCCTTGTGTTACTTCAGTGCTGGTTGGAACAGCTGTGATCAGCTGCTTCCATGATGAATAAATCTAATGGAAGCTTGCTGGAAGAAATCATCTGTAAGAAATACACAAATCCATCAACAAACCTTTATTGATACTCTGCTGGAGACAGCCACAACAAAAGATTTTGCTCTTAGTGAATTGAAGAGACTCCACTGTTGTGAATTGCACTCCTGAACTTGTGAACTTTGAGTTCCAGTGAGAGCAGGGCTCCTGCGTGGATGTTGAGCTTCTCAGAAAGGGTTGAACAATGAACAGTGTGGGTGTGAGTGATGGGGCTGCTCCAGGGGCACCCACAGGTGCTTGTGCAGGCACCACAGCATTTTCCTGTCCCAGCTAAACCTCTCAGGACACTCCGAGCTGAGCTGGAGCAGAGCCCCGGGGCCGGGCCACGTGCGGAGCCGGTGCCGCGGGCGGTGTTACCCAAGGGACAAACAAACATCCACCGGCCATCAGGGGAGCGCCGCCCGTGACGCCGTTACAAACAAAAAAAATGGGACAAACGGGGACAACGGAGCGATGCCCTCTGCCTCACTGCCCCATCACCGGTGCCGGTGACCCTTGGCGCGGAGCGGGGCCCGCCCCAAACAAACAGCTCCGTGTTTACTCGGCGCACCGGGCAGCGGCAAAGCCCCGCTATAAGTGCGCGGCGGGCGCGGCGGCGGCCACCAGAGGCGCAGAGGGAAGATGCCGCGCTGTGACACGGGCTGCGCGCCGCGGGACGGCGCCTGGGGACAGGTACGGGACCGGGGGACAGGGACGGGACGGCGCCGGGGGACAGGGACGGGACGGCCGCGGGCGGGATCGGGACCGGGGGCACGGAGGGGCCGCGGGGACGGGGACGGTGCCACGTGGGGAGCGCTCACGTGACCGCAGAAGCCACGCCCCGGCGGTGTCACGTGTCGGGGGTGTGTGCGGTCACGTGAGCGGGCGGACATGGCGGCGGCGCGGCGGCTTCTGCCCCGCTGGGCGGGATCGCTGCGGCCCGTGAGGGAGCGGGGGATCGGAACCGGGACAGGGGGAGCGGGGACAGAGGGACCGGGACAGGGGGAGCGGGGGATCGGGACCGGGACAGGGGGAGCGGGGGATCGGAACCGGGACAGGGGGAGCGGGGACAGAGGGACCGGGACAGGGGGAGCGGGGGATCGGGACCGGGACAGGGGGAGCGGGGGATCGGAACCGGGACAGGGGGAGCGGGGACAGAGGGACCGGGACAGGGGGAGCGGGGGGATCGGAACCGGGACAGGGGGAGCGGGGGGATCGGGACCGGGACAGGGGGAGCGGGGGATCGGAACCGGGACAGGGGGAGCGGGGACAGAGGGACCGGGACAGGGGGAGCGGGGGGGATCGGGACCGGGGGGATCGGAACCGGGACAGGGGGAGTGGGGACAGAGGGACCGGGACAGGGGGAGCGGGGGGGATCGGGACAGGGGGAGCGGGGGGATCGGAACCGGGACAGGGGGAGCGGGGGGCACCGGGACAGTGCCCAACGGGGCCAGCGTGGAGGGATCGGTACCGGGCCAGGGCCAAGCGGGGCTGTGGCTAAGGCACAGCGGGGCCGGGGCTCCGGGGCTCGGCTGACTCTGCCCTCCGTGCCAGGTGAGCTCCGGGGCGGCGGCGAGCGGGGCGTACCCGAAGCGAGTGAAGGTGGTGGAGGTGGGACCCCGCGATGGGCTCCAGAACGAGAAGGTAACGGCGGCTCCGGGCTCCCTGCGCCTCCCGGGGGGGTTCTCCAGCCCAGTCCCCCCCTGTGCCCCCCAATGGGGCGGGTTTTCTTTAAATGCTGCTTTTTTCATTGGTGGAAGAGCTTATTGTGTAAATAATAATAAAGTTATTTTTCTTTTCTTGTCCTTCTTAGAATCTTGTGCCCACCCCAGTGAAGATCAATTTAATCAACATGCTGTCAGAGACAGGGCTGCAGGTCATAGAGGCCACCAGCTTCGTGTCCCCCAAGTGGGTTCCTCAGGTCAGTGTTCAGACAGGATTTGCAGTGCCGTGCTCTAAAAGTGCAGCAATCCAGTGGTTCTGCTGGCTCCCAGCTCCCTGTTACTGGGCAGGAGGAGTTAAAATATCCCAGAGCTTCCCTTTGGACCCTGGACAGAGCAGAGGGGCAGGGAGGTCACACACAAACAGTTTGTGCCTGGCTGGGTGACCCCTGACCCCTCCCAGGCTGCAGCTCTGTTTGCTTTGAGAGGCTCTGATCCCTGCACATTTCTGTTCCCTTTACAGAAAGGAGCTTTGGTGATGATTTCCTGGCAGGCAGAGGGGGCAGAACCCTCACAGTTGTTTCCTTGCTTTGCAGATGGCTGATCACAGCGAGGTGCTGCAGGGCATCAGGAAATCCCCAGGGATCAGTTACCCTGTGCTCACCCCAAACCTCAGGGGCTTCCAGGCAGCGGTAAGGGCTGGGGGCACCCCACTTCCCACCCTGGGGCTCTGCACTCCCTCCTGCTCCTCTGCCTTCACCCTTTCCAAGGCAAGCTCAGCTGTGCCCTGGTGGTTTTGCTGCAGAATGAGCTGAAGGAAGGATTGGGATGTTTGGGGGGAAAATGCTTTTGAAAAATGAGAGAGCTGTAGTCAGGGATTGCAGATCACAGAGACATGAGGAGGAGAAGAGCTCCAAGATCTTCAAGTCTAAATAAGCAAGGCAGATTTATTTGGGAACAGAGGAGCCTCTGTAAAGGGAGGTGTTTATGGGGTGGTTTGAGACATCCCTACCAAGAGATGCCTCTGAAACCCTTGGATTAACTCTTGGCCATGAAATCATGAAGTTGTGGCTCTGTTTGTCATTTCCTTTACAAGAAAAATCCCGTGGCTTTGATTTAAGAAGTGCTGATCTCAGGGCTCTCATCGGTGCTGTGGTTCCAGTTTGGGATTTTGTATCTGCAGGTGGCAGCAGGGGCCAAAGAGGTGTCGATCTTTGGGGCAGCATCTGAGCTCTTCACCCAGAAAAACATCAACTGCTCCATCGAGGAGAGCCTGGAGAGGTTTGAGGAGGTGATGAGGGCAGCGAAGGAAGCCAGCATTCCTGTCAGGGGGTAAGGCCTTCCTGCTGGAACTCACCCACATCCATTTGGGATCAGGTTTTCTTGGCCAACATCCCACATGGGATGCACAGGTCACACCCCAAGCCACCCTCTGGGCTCATCTTGGCAAACTTTGAACCCATGGAAGGAGAAATTGGTGAAATCCTGTAACCTTTGGCCACTGGAATATAAAGTTGATACTCCCATCTTACAGACATGGAAGGTGCACAAGTCCTGACTGATTTGTCCAGCTAAAAGTTTGGGGTTTTTTTAACCACAGATACGTCTCCTGTGTCCTTGGATGTCCCTATGAAGGGAAGATTTCTGCAGCTAAAGTTGCAGAGGTGAGTCAGTCCTGAATACAGCCAGGACTCCTGAGAGGGTTCTGATTGATTTTGGGGGATGTGAGGTGGGCACTGGGGATATCCAGGATTTAAGGGGGATATAGAAGGGAATATCCACATTCCCAGAGGCTGAAATGGGGAACTGAGGGAGGTTTGGGTTTTTAATCCCAGACAGGAATGTCCAGGGGATTGTAGAGCAGGAATCAGCTCTGGGGAGGGAATGAGTGTCCAGGGGGTTATTGTAGAGCAGGAATCAGCTCTGGGAGGGGAGGAGGAGTGTCCAGGGGATTTTGTACAGCAGGGATCAGCTCTGGGAGGGAGGATGGCCTCTCATGCCCTGCTGCCCTGGCCCAGGTCTCCAAGAAGATGTACTCCATGGGGTGCTACGAGATCTCCCTGGGGGACACCATCGGCGTGGGCACGCCGGGCTCCATGAGGGAGATGCTGGCAGTGGTGATGAAGGAGGTGCCCGTGGGGGCCCTGGCTGTTCACTGCCACGACACCTACGGCCAGGCCCTGGCCAACATCCTGGTGGCCCTGCAGGTAGGATCCCTGCTCTGCAGCACAAATTCCTTCAAGGGAATTCCTTAAAGCCCATCTTGTCCCACCCCCTGCCCATCTCCCACTGTCCCAGGCTGCTCCAAGCTCACCCAGCCCGGCCTGGGCCACACAAGTGGATCAGCTTCCCTTGGGGGATTTTGGGCTGGCTGGGAATTGCAGATTTGTGCTCCCAGAGCAGCCCCTGACCCGGGGTCTGTTTGCAGATGGGGGTGAGCGTGGTGGACGCCTCCGTGGCCGGCCTGGGGGGGTGTCCCTATGCCCAGGGAGCCTCTGGGAACGTGGCCACAGAGGACTTGGTGTACATGCTCAACGGGCTGGGCATCCACACGGTGAGTGGCACCTCAGGGCAGGGCAGGAGCCTGAGCGTGGTGGGGGCAGCACGGGGGGAACGGCTTCCCCTTGACAGAGGGAGTGTGAGATGGGATATCAGGGAAAAACATCCCTGGGAGGGTGGGCAGGCCTGACACGGGTGCACAGAGGAGCTGTGGCTCCCCCTGGAGTGCCCAAGGCCGGGCTCACAGGGTGTGGGGCACCCTGGGCTGGTGGGAGATGTCCCTCAAGGCGTGTCCTGGGCCTTTGCCATGCAGGGTGTGGATCTGCAGAAGCTGATGGACACAGGCACCTTCATCTGCAATGCCCTGAACAGAAAAACCAACTCCAAGGTGTCTCAGGCCTCCTGCAGACTGTGACACCGAGTGGGATTTCTCCTTGGATCAAGAAATGGAGGATCCAGCCCTGGCTGGGATTCCTGTCTGACCTCCTGAGCTCCTTCCTGGCTCAGCATTTGAGAGGAAGCTCAAAATCCACCAGAATTAGGAAGAAGTGAGAGAATATCCTGTTATATTGTGTTCTACTGGACCTTGAGGCTGTCCCCATGTGCCTTGGAGAGGGGAGGACATGGAGGGGCAGAGGAGAGGCCTGAGCAGAGCAGCAGCTCCTGCCTGCAGGGCCAAGGACAAGCCCAGCTCCAGCTCAGGCTGTCCTTCCTCCCTCTCTGCCCTCCACAAACAGCCAAAGGCTGAGCCCAAACCTCCCCTGCTGCTCCCTGGGGCCACCTCAGCCCTCAGGGGTGTGTGTGCTGTGCACTGTGTATCTGTTGTAAGATACCCTGGCACACCAGGAATAATAAACACATTATTTAATAGTCTGAACTGTGAAAAATTTGATTCAGCTGAACCAACAAAGGAGCTTTTGCTGCTGGTTTGGTTCCAAGTGCTTCTTGCATGAGGAAACTGCACTATTGTGGGCTGGGGGGTGAGGAATTCCTTCCACCCTGAGAGCAGAGAGTGTGAAACTCCTCAGTATTCAGGACCTTGGGAACCACCCTCAGCTCTTTTTAAAGTAATTTATTGAGCAGTTTATTTGTGAGACTGGAGAGGAGCACAGGAGCTTTGTCCTTTCAGGGCGAGGATGGGCGTGAGGCTGCATGTGCCTCCTCTCCGCATGACTGCAATAAACTGTAACAATTCCCAAAGCTTCGCTAATGAACGCTGCGGAAATGAGGCGGAAAGGGGCAATAATTTGGGGTTTGGGGCAATAATTTGGGGTTTGGGGGCAATAATTTGGGGGTTTGGGGCAGTAATTTGGGGTTTGGGGCAACGCCCTCCTCCGGCCGCCAGGGGGCGCTGCGGCGCCGGCCTCCCCGCGGTGGCCCCGCCCCCTCCCGCGTGGACCAATGGCCGCCGTCCCCGGCGGAGTTTTGTCCCTACCGCCGCCCCGTAGCCCTGACACGTTTCCATGGAGGAGCCGCGCGCGTGGCGCCGGGGGGCGGGGCCAAGGCCCGGCCTTAAAGGGGCCGCGCCCCTCACGGGGCTGAGCGGGAGCGGCGGCAGCGGCGGGTGAGAGACCGGGGGGGGAAGCGGGGGGAACGGCAGGAACGGGCAGGAGGACGGGTGTGCTGCTCTGCCCTGCCTCCTTTGGTAGGGACAGCCCGAACCCCCGCGGCTTGGGGCACCCCCGGGCTCTGGAGCGATTCCGGTCCCCCCCAGGACCCTCCGCTCCTCCCGGGCCCGTCCCCGCTCCCGGCTGAAATCCGCGATAGTTTTGCCTTTCACCGGGCCCGGTGCTGTTCCCCCAGCCCGGGAGTTTGGGGGGCTCCGGAGGGAAATGTCCCGATCCCCGTCCGGGTCCTCCCCGGGCCGGGGTCCCGCCGGTCCCGCCGGCTGTCCCCGAGCCCTTCCTGCTGGGCTGGGCAAACAGGGAACGGCTGAAGGGCAGGGCTGGTACCCCTGCGGAGACCACCCCAATTCATTCATTAATTAATGAGTTAATGAGTTAATTAACAGCGAGAACTGCTGCCCTGAGGGAGGGATAAGGGTGAAGCCAGGGCTGGGTTTAACAGGAACAACCAGGGCTCGTCTCCGGGAGGTGCCACCTCCGTGTCCGGGAGGTGTGACCGGCCCTGCCCTGCCCTGCCCTGCCCGTCCCTCGGGTGGCACCGACCTGGCCGGGCCGTACCGGGCCGTGCCGTGCTGTGCCATACCGGGCCGTGCCGTACCGGGCCGTGCCGTGCCCACCGCCGGCTCTGCGCTTTCCCCGCAGGAGCCATGGCCGAGACCATCCTGGTGACGGGCGGCGCCGGCTACATCGGCAGCCACTGCGTGCTGGAGCTGCTGCAGGCGGGCTACGTGCCCGTGGTCATCGACAACTTCCACAACGCCATCCGAGGTACGGCAGCCCCGTCCCGGCCCCGTGCCCGGGCTGGGCCCGGCTCCAGCCCCCCTCAAATCCCCTCCGTCCATCGCCAGGCTCCGAGGAGCTCCCCGAGAGCCTCCGGCGGGTGCAGGAGATCGCGCACCGGCCCGTGCTCTTCCAGGAGCTCGACATCACGGACCGGGCGGCGCTCCAGGAGCTCTTCAGGAAGGTGAGAGCAGGAGCTGCAGGGCCCGGGGCGGTCCTGGGAACCCTGGTAGGGGTGGGAGCCACGGGAGCAGGGAGGGAACGCAGTGCCCGCTCCTGGGGGATCCTGGGGGATCCCGGCTGGTTCCTGCTGCCGTGCCCCTGATCCCGGCTGGTTCCTGCTGCCGTGCCCCTGATCCCGGCTGGTTCCCGCTGCCGTGCCTCTGATCCCAGCCCGTTCCCTCTGCAGCACCGTTTCTCGGCCGTGATGCACTTTGCGGGGCTCAAGGCTGTGGGGGAGTCGGTGCAGAAGCCTCTGGAATATTACAGAGTGAACCTCACCGGGACCATCGGGCTGCTGGAGGTGAGAGGAGCCGGGGGTGATCCCGGGCTGCTCCCTCTGCCCTGCCCGGGCCCTGCCAGCGCCCCTGGAGGGCTGGCACAGGGCACGGGGCCGCATCAGTGCTGCCCGTTGCCCCTGGCAGACCATGAAGGCGCACGGCGTGAGGAACATCGTGTTCAGCAGCTCTGCCACCGTCTACGGGGACCCCAAGTACCTCCCCCTGGACGAGAAGCACCCGGTGGGGGGCTGCACCAACCCCTACGGCAAATCCAAGTTCTTCATCGAGGAGATGATCCGGGATCTCTGCAGAGCAGAGAGGGTGAGGAGCTGCCCCGTGGGGCTGTGTCCCCACACCGGGGGTGTCCCCACGGGGTGACCTGGCAGCCCTGTCCGTGTGTCCCCAGGACTGGAACGCCGTCCTCCTGCGCTACTTCAACCCCATCGGCGCCCACGAGTCGGGGATGATCGGGGAGGACCCTCAGGGCATCCCCAACAACCTCATGCCCTACGTGGCTCAGGTAGAGCCCCCACCGCCCCTGGGGGGCCCAGGGAGGGGACACAGGTGCTGGGGCTCCATGGGGCTGTCCCTCTGTGCAGGTGGCAGTGGGACGCCGCGAGTTCCTGAGCGTCTTTGGCAACGACTACAAGACTGACGACGGAACGGGTTCGTCGCGGGATGGGGAAGCTTGGGATGGGGGGAATTTGGGATTCCCAGCCCCCTGGCCCTGCCCTCACCCTCTGTGTCCCCACAGGAGTCAGGGATTACATCCACGTTGTGGATCTGGCCAAGGGCCACATCGCTGCTCTGAAGAAGCTCAAGGAGAACTGCGGCTGCAAGGTGCCAGCCTCGGGGTGCTGCCAGCCCTGGGGTGCCAGTGGGGGCTGAAGGGGCACCTGGCCCTTCTCCCCTTGATCCCTGTCCTTTATCCTCCTCCCAGATCTACAACCTGGGCACAGGCACCGGCTACTCCGTGCTGCAGATGGTCCGGGCCATGGAGAAAGCCTCGGGGAGGGAGGTAAGGGCAGAGCTGCAAGCTCACAGGCACGGGGGCAGCAGCTGCTCCCACAGGGCCCCTGATCCTCCCCAGCAGCGCTGGCACCATTCCCTCAGCCCCCTGGGACCCCCCAGGCCCTCAGAGCTGCTCTCCCTGCAGATCAAGTACCGCATCACGGCCCGGCGCGAGGGGGACGTGGCCTCCTGCTACGCTGACCCCGCGCTGGCCGAGCGGGAGCTGGGCTGGAAAGCTGCCTTTGGCCTGGACAAGATGTGTAAGGGCATCCCCTCCCTGGCACAGCGGGCACTGCCAGCCCCCTGCCCTCCCTCACCTCCCTCCTCCCGTTCCAGGTGAGGACCTGTGGCGGTGGCAGCTGCAGAACCCCACGGGCTTCAGCAAGAACTGAGCTGTGACCGAGGGCTGGCTGAGCCCAGGGATGCTCTGAGCCAGCCCTGCCTCCTTCCCCAGGGCTGGCACCAGCCTGGGAGGGCACTTCAAGCTCCCCCTCCTGCCTCAGAATGGGGCAGGAAGGCTGGAGCATCCTCAGCCTCCCCCCCTCCTCATCCTCATCCCCCAGGTCTTTGCATCTCAGAGCAGAACCACAGTGAAGGGAGAACAGAGCCAGGGTCTGGTTTGGCACCACAGGCATGGAACCCCCCTGGGAACCCCCAGGGGCTGCAGCCAGCCCGGGCTGGGAGCTCCTGGGCCCTCCCTGTGCATCCAGCATGGCCACAGCAGAGCCCTGCTGAGCCCAAAGTGCAGCAGAGCCTCTATTCCCTCCTGCCCCACCTGGCTCAGGGGGAGCCTAGGGCACCTCTGCCCCTGCCCTGGCACAGAGAAGGCACCAGGAACCTCCAACAGGGACCACTCACATTCCAAGGCTTCCTCCACCCCCCCTTTACCCCCAGCATGGTTTTGGGGACCAAACCTCATCTCTCCCCTCTCCTGCTGAGCTGGAGAAGCCCCTGCCCAGGGCTGTGCCAGCCTGGCCTGGCTGCCCACAGCCCCGAGTGCCTGCTCTGGGCTCCTGTGGCAGCCACTCCCCACAGCCCAAGGGTGCCAAAGGCTGCCAGGGGCCAGCTCTGCCCTCCTGTCCCACACTGCTCCTGTTTATTCCTGGCAGCTCCCGGGGCAGGGATGACGCAGCCGGCCCCGTGTGCTGGCGGCTGGATGAATAACTTATGAATTGAGCTTTTGATTTGTTTTTAAAATAAACTTTCCTACTTTCTAAGTGGCAGCTTTGTTCTGCTTCCCCTCAGCCAGAGCTGCTGCCCCTAAAAATGGCACCCTGGGGCCTCATGGAACCCGATTCCACCCCAAATCTCTCGTCCTGCCTGGCCAGGGATGACGCCAGCTCAGCTCCGGGATAAGTTGAGGATTTATTTCACCTTGGTTCTCTGTGGAACGCACACACACACAAAAAAAAAACCCCAAACATGTACAAGGAAGACAAGAGAGAGAAGAAAAACAACCAAAAAAACCCCAAAAAACCAAAAGAAAAAAAAAACCAACAAAAAGAAAAACCCCAAAGCTGTATTGAGGAATGGAGAGAAGCCGTTCTCCCTCCCGGGTTCCCGGCACTGCTCGGGCAGGGAGTGAGCAGGAATGCTCTGCACAGGGATGGGCCCGGGCCCCCGTCACACACGGTTCCAGTTCACAGTCACACAGGTCAGTCTGTCCATCTCCAGCCCTTGGAGCCCCAGGAGCTGCCATCCCACCCCTGCCACCCTCTCGTGCCCCCCCAGCCAGGCCCGGGGGCAGGGGCACAGCAGCATTAAAACACAGCACAGTAGAGCCAGCAGGGCAGGGCAGAGCTGGGCTGCCCCCGGTGCCAGCAGCAGCTCTGCTGCTTTCAGACTTCCTAAAAGGAGCAAAAATGCAAAGGCCAAGCCCAGAGGGCAGGCAGGGTGGGCCCCACGATGCACTCTCTCCAGAGGGCAGTTATTGCTTTGCACAGCCCGGGCAGGAGGGGCAGGGCTGGAGCAGAACTGCCCTGGCTGGGGGGCAGCCCTGGCCTCTCTGGCCCTGGGGCAGGGCAGGGGGAGCAGGGCCAGCCTGGGGAACGTGGGGGTGTTCTAAAAGCCGTGATCAGCCCCGAGTGGGGGCTCAGCCCGGGGAAAGAGGGGGTGAGGGCAGAGCTGCTCCACAGCCGCTGCCCTGGGCCCTGTGGGAGGGGAGGGTCAGCCAGGAGCCCCCCCAGAGGAGACATTCAGGGCCCCAGCACGATGCCAGCAGTCGGGAGGGGACAAGCCACAGGTGATTGTACATGGGGGGCAGCAGGGAGAGCCCCGGGGGCACAGAGGGCAGACGATGGCCGGGAGCAAAGCTGCTCCTTCCAGCTGCACCAGGAGCCAAACCCGGGGCGCAGGGAGCTCCCCCTCCCCGAGCCGGCCCGAGTCCAAAGGGAAGGACGAGTAGCAGCAAGAGAAGACATTGAAGACGGGGCCGGTGGCTCCGTGAGTGTAAACGAAGCTTTGGGGCTCCCAGGGTGCAGAGCTGCGCTGGGAGGAGGGGGAGATGCCTCTGGGATGGAGATTGTAAAAGCAACAAGAGGAGGAGGAGCAGGAGGAAGGAGGTGATTATCTCCGGAGGGCAGAGCTGCCCCGATGGCTGAGGGGAGTGTGCGTGTGTGACAGGCGGGGCCGTGCGGGAGGTGCGGGAGCTGCGCGGACCCTCCCCGCCGGCCCCGGGCAGCCTTTGGCGGTGCCAGCCCAGGGCAGAGCCGGCCCCGGGGCCCGCAGGGGAGTCCCGGGTTCCTGAGCTCTGACCGAAAACCCGCGAGTCGCCTGAGGGAGGCCGAGAGCGGCCACCGAGGGCACAGCTCCGAGCCCCAGGGGTGCCCAGCCCCGCCCCGCTCCTCCCACCGCAGCCGGGCACGTCCCGCCCCTAATACTGGTACAAAAAGCCCAAACCCAACAGGAAAACCTCACCCGCGCCGTGCCAGCCCCGCGGGGCGCCGAGCCGACGGTGACCTTCCCCCGGGAAGCGCCCGGAGCCGGAGCAGGAGAGAAAAGGCCGCTCGCAGGCTCGCCTTAGGCAGCTCCGGTGTGGGCTCCGGGAGCGGCGGGGAGCCGGGCACCCCCGGCCGGGCGGGACGCGGTGCGAGGGCACGGGGGGTGCGGCGGGAGGTGCGCTGGGGGGGCCATGGCTTCCGTTGGCAGCGGGCGGGTCACGGGGACACCTCGGCACCCTCCCCTGCGACAGTCCCGAGGGGCTCGGCTCAGATCCGGGGCAGCAGCTTCTCGATGAACTCCTTCACCGCCGCCATCTCCTGCGGGCGGCGCACGGCGGTCACACCGGGGCTGCCCAGGGCCGGGCTGTGCCCCGGCATGAGGCACGAGGGCTCTGCACCCTCCCAGAGCAGGTTGGGAACAAATGCATCTTATGTGTTCCCACCCTGCCTGGCCTACAGCGCTGGGGTTGGTCCCAAAGGGAAGGGACCCACAAGGATCCACAAGCCAGTCCTGCACAGACACCCCAGCAATCCCCCCTGGGCATCCCTGGCAGCGCTGTCCAAACACTCCTGGAGCTCTGGCAGCCTCGGGGCCGTGCCCAGCACCCTCTGGGGGAAGAACCTTTCCCTGAAATCCATCCCAGCCCTCCCCTGACACAGCTCCAGGCCATTCCCACGGGCCCATCACTGATCAGCACCCCCAGCACTGACCTGAGGACAGGAACTGTGCATCACTCCAGGGAAGGTTTTGAACTGCACCTTGGTGGGGGTGACCACAGACTTGAGCTTCTCGGCAGTGAGGGCCCCGAAGCGCACGGGGATCATGGGGTCCAGCTCCCCGTGGCACTGCAGGATGGCAATGTCCTTGTTCACGCCGTTGTTCGCCGCCTGCCACCGGGAGGGAGGGGACACTCAGGTGAGGGGACACAAAGCCAGCAGACCCCTCCTGATGAGGGAGAGCTGCAGTGGGAGCGTGCCCAGGGCAGGGTACCTGAGGGAAGGCCTTGTGCAGCGGGAGCCAGCAGCTGAGCGCCACGATCCCGGCCAGCTGGTGCTGGCAGGTGAGAGCTGTGTACAGCGACAAGGCACCGCCCTGCAGGGGGAACAGGCACTCACTGTGCATCCACGGGGGTGCAGGGACACCCTCAGGCCCAGCTCACACCCTGTGACAGGCGGAGCAGGGATTGGGGACCCTCACCTGTGAGAAGCCCCCCAGGATGATGCGGTTGGGGGGGATCCCGTTCTTCATCTCGTGCTCAATGATTGCTTTAACTGGAAGGAGGAGATGGGGAAATGAGTCAGTGGAAAGGGAAAAGGGCTGAAAAGCATCATCCCATGCTTCAGGGTGCACATCAGGGACAGGGAGTTTGCTGGGATCAGCAGAAACAAAGGAGAGGTGGAAGGAAGACACCTGCTCCCGTCACAGCGAGGGAGAGGCGCACGGCAGCTCACACCTCCCCTCACACAGCTCCTTACTGTTTTCTGCAGCTTTCTTGATCCCAGCTTCATCCTCGGGTGCATCTGGAGTCAATCCCATCAGATCAAACCTGGGGGAAGCAGCAGGGTCAGCCAAAGCCTCTCCCAGCACCCTGAGTGTGGGGAGGCAGGAGCTGGGGGTGCTCTGCCCTTCCCCAGCCCCCACAGGGCACTGGATTTTGTCCCCCCATCCGTCTCACCCCCCAAAAAGGTCCCACCCAGCCCTGTCCCCAAAGCACTGACCAGGAGGGCATGACCATCTTCATGTTGAGGGTCACCGGGATCCGGGGCCTGTGGGGGAACATTTGGGGTGGCTGAGCTCAAGTCTGAGGGGAGCAGGAAGGCTGAGCCCTCTCCCCTTCCTGCTGAGCCCCTCCTGCCTGAGCAGGGATGCACTGGGAGCTCCAGAGCCTTTGTTTGTCCCTCACTGCAGCCACCAGGGATAAACAAGACAGGAAAGAAAAGAGCCTCTGGTGCTGCTCACGCTGTGGGAGCAGCTCTGCCTGCAGCAGGAGCTGACTGTGGGCTCAGGCCTCCCCCAGCAGCCCTGGCAGCCTCAGGGCCCCCCAAGAAGCCCCCAAGAAGCCCCCCAGGGCAGCACTTACGCGTGAGGGCAGATGTACTTCACATAGGGGAGGCGGATGGAGGAGAGAGCATCGGCCCAGCTGTGCCTGGGGAGGGACAGGAGCAGAGTCCAAGGCTTGTCTGAGCCATTTTCCCAAACCCTGCTGCCCCCCAATCCTTTCCCTGAGCTTCCATCAGCCTGAACCCCCCCATGAAACCCCCCCAGAACTGATCCCATCTGAGGGGAGACCATAAAACCCCAAAGCTGCAGGCAGGGAGGACAGGGAGGAGGGAATGTCCAGACAGGGAGGAGCCCCTTGTCACCACCATGGGATGTCAGAGGTGGCCTTGCAGAGCAGAGATGCCCTCGTGCAGGCCCAGCCCGGCTGCCAGCCCTGGAGAAGCTGCAGTGCTTATCAGCAGTGCTTATCAGCAGTGCTTATCAGCAATCCCCGAAGGCAGCACAAATCCACCCGCGGGGGGTGGGGGGCTGCCAGGCTGCCGGGATCATAAATATTCAAGAGCAGCCAGCTCTGCCAGCAGCAATTCCCTGCCATTCCCTGCCAGGCTGGTGCAGGAAGGGCTGCAGACCCCACACAGATCCTGGAGATGCCCGAGGGAAAGCAGCAGCAAAAGGGTGGGATCTGCATCTGGCAATCCACACAGGCCAGGCAGAGCCAGCTCAGGGACACTCACCCCGTGTCTCCAAGGCCATGGAGGAAAATGACCTGTTAAACACAGAAGGAAGGGAATTAGCTGGTGTGAGAGTCACAGCAGGCAGGGCTGGGCTGGGCTGGCAGGGAGGTGGCAAATGGACACTTAGTCACCAGCTGGAAGAGGCTGAAATTAGCGTGGAGCAGCGGATGGGTGGGTCAGGGATGAGGTGTCATCCTGCCACAGAGCAGGTCCCAACCCCTCTGCACAGCACAGGGACAAGGAGTGACAGATCATCCCACCAGGAGTGGCACCAGAGCACAGGCCCAGCCTGAATCCCAGAATGGGCTGGAAGGGACCTGAAAGCCCCTCCAGTGCCACCCCTGCCATGGCAGGGACACCTCCCACTGTCCCAGGCTGCTCCAAGCCTGTCCAGCCTGGCCTGGGACACTGCCAGGGGCAGCCACAGCTGCTCTGGGCACCTGTGCCAGGGCCTGCCCACCCTCACAGGGAGCCTGGAGACCCCAGGGAAGGACAGAGGCGGAGGTTCCTTTGGGAGATTTGCTTTTAAAACCTTAAACAGCCCCATCAGTGCCTGGACAAGCTGAGCTCTCAGCCTGGAGCTGACAGCACAGAGCCCTTGGCCCTGCCGTGCTGGAGCTCATGGAAGCAGCTCCGTTTTCCACGGGGGAAGGAGGGAGGGGAAGAAGGAGGGAAGGAGGGGCGGCCCTTACCGCGGCGGTCTCCCGCTCTGCCCCTGACACGGTGACAGCGTCGGCGAGGAGGGGGACAGACATGTTGTTACCACACATACACCGAGAGGGGTCGGCACTGGCACCTGCGGGACACAGCCCTGAGGTGAGGCAGGAGAACAAACCAAACCAAACCAAACCAAACCAAACCAAACCAAACCTCCCACCCCTCCGGCAGCTGCTGCAGCCACAGGCCGGGGGGAAACAAAGAGCAGCCACGGTGTGGCTGTGAGCAGCCAATGCTCCACGCGTGGGGTGCTGCAAGTGTTAAAATTAGCCTGGAAATTACACCTCAGAGCCAAAGCTGTTCCTGTGGCTGCACCGGCGTGGGCAGAGGGTGGTCAGGCAGCCCAGCCCCAGCTTCCCTTCGTCCCTGCAGCCTCCCCTGGGCTGTGCAGGAGCCTGACCCACATCTGCTCCCAGCAGGAAGCCCTCGGCACACAGAACAGGCTCTGCTGCACCCATAAAGGTCCGGCCCTGCTTTATGGGGCTGCTTAGGATGAACCTGAGCGCTGGCAGCTGCTCTGAGCCCCCCAGTGATGGAAGACAGCCCAGGGCAGCAGGCAGGAGCAGCACCACAGACCCCACAGAGCACCCAGCCCTCAGCCACAACCGCCCAGGGTGTTTGCTGCCACTGCATCACAAATCACAGCTCCCCACGAGGCTGCCCTGACCCCGCTGACCACCAGCACTAATGAGATCAGAGCTTGTTCAGGGCACTGCCTTTATCCCCCAGGAACAAGATCACAGGATATCCTGAGCTGGAAGGGATGAAGGATCATCCATCCAACCCCAAACCCTGCCCAGACCCCCCAAAACCCACCCTGAGCATCCCTGGAGTGGTGTCCAAACACTCCTGGAGCTCTGGGGGAAAACCTTTCCCTGAAATCCAACCTAAACCTGCCCTGGCACAGCTGCAGCCTCTCCCAAGGTCCTGTCCCCATCCTTTCCTCATCACACTCTGCCCCAGCTTCACCATCCCAGATCACCCCAAAGCTTCCCCCAAGTGCCAGCAGCCAGCCTTACCCAGGAGAACACAGCCTGCTCTGTTTGCCCAGGACCTGCCCGACTCGTTCCTCCCACTGCTCGTCAGCGGCTTCCCCACTCAAATAAAAATAAACCAGGGGGCAGAGCAGCTCCCCGGATCTGACACAGCCCCACGCGCTCCTCCTGGGCACTCCAGGGGCAGAACAAGCGGCCAGGAGAGAAACCACAGCTGCCAAAAGCCCTGCCAGGGAGACGGAGGGGCAGCCAGGAGGAACAGCACTGTCCCCTGGCAGGGACGGGACGCGCTCCTGGCTGGGGAGGCTCCAGGGAAACCTGGGATGCTCAGGGCTGCCCCAAACATTCCTGCTGGGAATCCTAAAATTCCCACTGGGAATCACAAACATTCCTTCTGAGAATCCGCAAATGTTCCTCCTGAGAAGCCCCAAACGTTCCTCATGGGAGCCTCAAAAATCCTCTTGGGAATCCCCAAAATTCCTCCTGAGAATCCCCAAAAATCCTCCTGAGAATCCCCAAAAATCCTCCTGAGAATTCCAAACATTCCTCCTCAGAATCTTCAAAATTCCTCCTGGGAATCCTCAAAATTCCTGCTGAGAACCCCAAAATTCCTCCTGGGAACACCAAAATTTCTCCTCGGAATCCTCAGCATTCCTCCTGGGAACCCCAGAGTTCCTGCCGGGAATTCCTGCCTGGGATGCTCCTGCCCCGCTCCTGCAGGGAGCACAACGGGACCCTCAGGATGAAACCCCTCAGCCGTGCCCGTGTGGGTGGCAAGGCACAAACACAGAGCCAGGAGGTGAATTTGGGTCCGGTCCCCGCCGTGTCGCACCCACCGGGCGTTAATTAGCGTTAATTACCGTGCCTCAGCCTCGGCCCCGGGCCCGCGGGGAGCGGAACCCAGCGGGGGCTGCAGCGATGGAGGCGGGATCCCCACAGCCGGGAGCGCCGGTTTTCCGCCACAACCGGGGCTCCCCGCAGCCTGCCAGACCCCGGGGACGGAAATTCGCAGCCCCGTTATCTCACCGAGGCCCACAGAGCCAGAACCGCGTCCGAGCACCGCCGTTAATCCCCGTTAAAGGCCCCGCCGCCCCCCCCCCATCCCCGCGGCCCTCACGGAATTTCCCCCCCCCCTCCCGCAGCAGTGGTACGGCCCCCCCGCCGCGCCGCTACCCGGTTGCGCCCCAGCCCCCCCCTCCCCCCCCCGCAGTGCCCGGTGGTACGTGCCGCCCCCCCCCCCCCCGCACCTCTCCCGGGCCCGGCGCGCGCGCTCCTCGCGGCTCCCCCGACGCGCTCCCACAGGAACTTCCGGCTGCGCGGCGGAAGTGACGCACACGGCGCCGGCAGCGGCCGGGCGGCCATGATGGAAACGGGCACCGGATCGGAACGGCGGCCGGGCCCTCGGGGATTATCGGTGACACGGCCCGGCCACGCCCTTCCCGCAGCGCCCTGCACCCCGCGGCTGGCCTGTCCCTCTCCCCGCCTCAGCGCCGGTGCCACCCGGGAGGGCCGCGACTCAGGAACAGCGCACAGCTCTGCACCGCAGCGTGTTTATTGTCAGTCACAGCCGGTACCGGCCCCGCACACGGCTCGGTGGAGCCTCCAGAGCGGCCCCGCCGCCCCCGGGATGCCTCGCGCCGAGCGCGCCGCCGTGTCTGTCCCACAGCCGTGGAGCTGCTCCGGTGCGCCGGTCCTGCCCCGGGCGGGCTCCCGTTAGGAGATGAAGTGAGTCTGGGGGGTGATCTGTTCCAGCTTGTGGTCGGCCGGGTTCGCCGAGGCTTCGTAGTTGCAGATGGTGACTTCGTGGCGGTGAGCCTGAGTGGAGAGGGGACGTTTAAAATCCGGGGGAAGCAGAAATTCCACAGGGGAACAGCAAAATCCCACAGGGAACAGCAGGGTCCCACTGGGGAACAGCAGGGACCCACTGGGGAACAGCAAAATCCCACAGGGGAACAGCAAAATCCCACAGGGAACAGCAGGGTCCCACTGGGGAACAGCAAAATCCCACTGGGAAAAAGCTGGATCCTACTAGGAAAAGCAGGATCCCAGCCCCTCCCACACTCCGGGCTCTCTCTGCTCTCCCTCACCTCCGTCCACTCCCCCTTCAGGCCTATGTAGAAAATCTTGGTTGTCTCGGCTCCGAAGTTCTTTGGGAAGTGCATGGAGAGGTGGTAGACGTTGGAGAAACGGGCGATTCTGCAGGAAAACACCCCCTGAGACCAGAGCTGCTGCTCCTGCAGCCCCCCCTGAGCCCAGCAAGGGCGGTTCCCTCACTCCATGAGGGGGACAGGACCCCGGGATGATCCTGCACCCCAGGAATTCGTGCCCCAGGCTCTGGGAGGGAGGTGCAGAGGGCAGAGAAATCCTCCTGAGGGCAGCCCCGAGGCTCTGCCCTGTGCTGCCCCTGGCCCAGGGGTGGGCAGAGCTCCTGGGGCAGGCAGGAGCAGCCCTCAGGGAATGGCTCCTACTTGGTGGGATATTCCAGCTCTCCCAGGGGATCCCGGCTCAGGCTGAAGCTCTGCTCTGGCTCCTTGGCTGTGTCATCAAATGACATGTGAGGAATGTTCCTGAACCTGGCAGGACAGGGATACACACAGGGGGTTATTAACAGCAGGTCAGCTGATTGGATCCCATCCATTAACGCTGCCCAGAGAGAAATGGATTTATTTGATTTATTTTGTGTCCCTGTGAGGAGGGGGAGCTGCTGTTACTCACAGCCTCATCTCAGCCGGGTGTGTCCCATCGTCCTCGCCCATCACAATGACTCCTTTCAACTTCACACTGCCCGTGAAGCTGCCCAGACACACAGAGCTCAGCCCTCTGCTCTGCAGGGCAGGGGAAGGAGCCCTGGCAGCAGCCAGGATGGTGCCAGGGGATGGAACTCACGGGATGTTGAAGAGCAGCTCCTCATCATCGTCGCTTTCCACGAACTGGGGACAGAGAAGAGCAGGTCAGGGCTGGCCCCAGCTCTGCAGGAGGTGCTGGGGACAGCTGGAGGGATCACCCCAGTGGGGTTTGGGGAGCCCTGATTCTCTTGCTCAGAAAATCCCAGAATGTTTAGGATTGGAAGGGAGCTCTGGAGCTGTCCCAGGCAGGGTCAGCAGGTGGCACAGGGACACGTCCAGGTGGCTTTGGGATGTCCCCACAGAGGGAGACTCCAGCCCTCCCTGGGCAGCTGGTCCAGGGCTCTGCCACCCTCATGGAGAGAAGTTCTTCCTCACGTTGAGGTGGAACTCGTTGTGTTTTATTTTATGGCCATTGCTCCTCGTCCTGTCACTGAACAGAGCCTGGCACCGTCCTCTGACACCCTTGGGGTATTTTATGGGTTTGTGGGGTCCCCTCTGACACCCTTGGGATATTTTATGGGTTTATGGGGTCCCCTCTCAGCCTCCCCTCCTCCAGCCTGACCAGGCCCCGCTCCCGCAGCCTCCCCTCCTCGGCTGAGCCTCCCTGGGGCCGAACCGAGGGCAGGACGCCCTCCGTGCCCCGCTGCCCACCCCGCTCCCCGGGCCCTGCTCCCGGTCCCACCTGCGAGCGGTCCCCGCGCTCCTCCCAGGGCCGGAACACGGTGGCTCCGGAGCCCTCGCGGCGCTCGTTGAGGCACTGCAGGCGCTGCCGGTCGATGCGCAGGTAGAGCGCCCAGGCCGCGCCGCGCTCCGCCGCCTCCTCCCCGCAGCAGCGGCACCGGCCGGGCCCGTGCCCGTGCGCCATGGCCGCGCCCGCACCGCCCAGCGCGCATGCGCGGCACCGAGGACACGCCCCTATGTCACCTAAACCACGCCCGTAGTGCGCGTAGGACACGCCC
The DNA here is from genome assembly GCA_039654755.1 of Calcarius lapponicus. Classification (NCBI taxonomy): domain Eukaryota; kingdom Metazoa; phylum Chordata; class Aves; order Passeriformes; family Fringillidae; genus Calcarius; species Calcarius lapponicus. The sequence goes on from JBBFKN010000011.1 coordinate 17,759,888, forward strand.
ATCTCCCTGACGTCACACAATATTTTAATTAGATACGCCCTTGTGCCGAGAGCCACGCCCACCCAAGCAGGTGATTGGTCCGTTGTGGTGTAGCCACACCCATATGGGGCGTGGTCTGGCTCTGCACGTGCTGAGCCCGTGAACCGCCCGCTGCTCCCGGGGAGGGGTCCCGGTGCTCCCGCCCCGCCGGGGGAATGGCGAAGTTGCTTTGCCAAAAAGGGTCCGGCGGTATTATCCGTGGGGATCGTTCCAAACAGCGCAGGAATGGGAGCAGCACCCCCGCCGGGATACCGGGCGAGATACCGGAGCGGGATACCAGAGTAGGATACCGGAGCGGGATACCGGAGCGGGATACCGGAGCATCACCCTCCGCGTAGCCACGGAGTGTCCCCATGGTGTGTTTAACATTCGTTGTCAGTGTCAGGAAAGAACGAGCAGGCACAGTCCAGTGTTCGGCTTTTATTGAGACATGATTCTCCTCTTTTTTCATATAACTTATCTAATTAAAATATTCATCTTAGTTACCACAAAAAAAGGAACATAGAAAATTGTATATATATACACAGTTTGGGGACCAAAATACAAATACGAGTCCGAGTCATTCCCCCTCCTCTTCCTCCTGTCTCATCCTCCTGCAGGGATGGGCAGGAAGGGGAAGAGGCAGCTCTGCTCCACCTTCAGCGTGTGGAGGAGCACAGAACAACCGCACAGTGTCACAGAGAAAGGGAGAAATGGACACAGCCCGAGCCCGGGAAGGAGCACTTTGATCCCAGACTTCGCCGAGAGTGTCCCCAGGGAAATATCCCTGCTCTGCTCCCAGCTCAGGGCCGGTGCCCCCCCTCCCCAGGCTGGATTTAGTGCCTGAGCCAAAGGAAGGGAAGGGTGAGGGGTTGGCAGAGGGGTGAGAGCAGAGTGACACCAGTGTCACCTCCCTGCAGTGCCACAAACAGAACATGGACACAGCTGGCAAAGCCTGGAGCAAAGGGGGAGCTCTGAGAGGGAAAGAACAGCAATGCTTGGGCCGTACCCACAGCTGAGCGTGGAGCTGTGAGATCAATAATTGGCAGTTTAGCTGTGCCCAGAATCACTCTTGGGCATTGCCCAGATCCTTTGCTCAAAGCTCCATCGTGTCTGAACAACACCAGGCTCTGCTTCCCTCCCCTCTGCCCCCACCCCGAGTACAGAGGAGAAATAAACAGTAGCACAACGGTCAGCAGAAGAGAATATATTGTTATCTAATTAAAAATACAGCAAAATTAAATACAGCAAAACCACGGGAGAGTGAGGAGCCATTATCTTACAGCACAACACACACTGAAATGCTGCACGGAACATTAAAGCATCTGGGACTGTAACAAACTTACAGCACATGAGAGTCTGAGAACATTTTTCCAAGAATTCCAAACTAAACAAAGAACAGACCAAATAAACAGGAGACAGGTGTTCAGAATGGTTTTAAAGAAAGAAATGTCTTTTAAAGGAGGTGGGAAAAAAAAAAAAAAGGAAAGAAACAAACAACCCAACAGAAACCAGAAGCAAAACAAGGATTTTTGTAGAGCCCTCCAGGGAGGACCCTTCACAGCAAGGTTTCCCCCGGTCAGTGCACACAGACATTGGGATTTGGCAGCCACGGAAAGGCAGCAGCAGAGCTTCTCAGGAGCTGCCAACAACAACAGCATCCACCACCAGCATCTTTTCCACCCAGACAGCAAAGTCCTAGGGCAGCAAATATGGCTTGGAACAGGAGAATCCCTCCCCGACCCAGTCAGACCCTCCCAGAGAGGCCTGGGGTCTCCCCAGCCCCATCCTGTGCTTGCAGCACCGCTGGGGTTCCCTTTGGGGCAGACAAAGCACAAGCAGAAACCTTCCCCAGGCACACCCCACAAGCAGAAACCTTCCCAGCAGCACAGCCCAGCTCCTGGCTGTGTCCAGCCCAGCTGCCGTCCCCACATCCCCAGCAGGGCTCTGACCTCCCCAGGAGCTCCAGGGCACCCCCTGACACCCCCATCCAGCCCCTTCTCCTTCCTGAGCTCCAGCCCCTCTCACAGCAGGCACAAGGGAGCCTTTGGACCTCCTGCTCTGAAGGACACACACGTGTTACAACAGCCACATTCCCTTGCTCACTTCCCTCCAACCTCCTTCAAGCGGTTTCAGGTTCAAAGACCAAAATCCTTGGATTTTTCCATAGAAGGGACAGAGCAAAACGTACAGGGAAAAGACTTTAGGATTTAGGCACCAGCTTCCCAACTGGAAATAAATCCTTTGCAATTACACACAGAAAACAAGACAGAAGAATTCCTTCCTCCTTCCCACTAAAAGAGGCAAATGACGCCTTCACTGGTATTTAAAAACTGGTTTCCATTGCAAAGTCCCCTATCTCTCGCCAGATAAAAAGTTAAAATCTGACTTGATGCACAGTAAAAGTTCTCCCAAATCCCTGGCAGTTTCATTCCCAGTAGCCAGCAGAAGACAACAGCAGCAGAGGAAACGTCCCCAAAGGCTCTTGGCACCCCTGCAGGACCACAAAAGCACCTGTACAGGATCTACAGCAACAGCACAGAGAGGGTCAAGAGCTCAGATTTTATTGACACACACGAGCAGGGAGCAAAGCCTCAGGGCTGGATGCACTTGCCAAAGGACTGGCAAGTGGCTGGGCCACTGGTCCTGCCTGTCCCAGAGTCTCCAGGTGAGACTTTGGGCCCAGCAGGTACCAGGTGACAGGAAAGGCTCCTGTGGCACCCAGTGTCCACTCAGATGGATTCCAGCTCGAGTCACCAAGGCTGACCCCAGGGCTGGGTTGGGAGGGGAGGGACTACTGGGAGCAACATAAATAATGCAACAGGGTAGAGGGGCAAAATATTAATTAAAACCATTTTATAATTTATTAAGAGGTTAAATAATTGTAAATAAGTCTCTGGATCTTCCATTCTCAGCAGGTGCCAAGATTTCACATTTTCCTGTGTCAGGAGATTCTGTACACCCTTCTTTCAAGGGATGACAAAGCCAGAAACAGAATGTTGGGGACAGGGGGGTAAAAGAGCAGGGGGGGGCTTGACACTGAGAAAGGGACCAGAATAAAAGATAAAATACTGTGCCGTCATCTTGTGCAGATCAAAGCTTCTCCCAGCAGCTGCAGCCTCCAAAGAGTTCAAAGATAAGGAAGGGCTGTTTGGGTGCCTTCTCCCCCTCCAGTGCCACTCCTCCCCAAGAGAGAAAGGCCCAGCTCAGCACTGCAAACTTATCTCCGAGAGAACCTGTTTTTGAAAGCTTTGATAGTCTTTGCCATCATTGGTGCAATTTCTGCAAAAGAGAAAGAAAAACAAACCACCACTGAATCAAACAAAAAAGCCCCCACATGAAAGGAAAAGTGATAGAAGAAGAGCTGAGAGCAATTGGTAGCTGCAGCCCTGGCAGACAGGAGTGTTTGAGCGGGGCCCATCAGAGTTTTTAGGTCACAGACTGAGGAGAAGGCACTGCTTCCTGCACTGCACCAACACTGATCCCTGGTTAAACCCTCCAGAGAGAGCTGCACTCCAATTCCAAACAGCTGGACAGACAGCAGGAGGGCTGAGGCAGAGGTTCTGCCTCACTGGTACCATCAGGACAGGCTGATCCAGTCAGCTCTGAGTGGGTGAATCAAATATTTCCCTTTGCTGTTTCTCATGCAACAAGTTTGAACACAGAGAGAGAGGAGAGACGCCAACAACAACCCTCCTGGATTTCTCCCCCAGCAGAAGCAGCTGTTTGTGCAGGAGAAGCTCTGAGAGGCCAGAGGGATGTGCTGCAGGCTGTACTTACTCTTCACAGGGGGTTTCCTGGGGTCGTAGGAGGAGAAGGTGCTACCTGAAGACGGGGCCGAGTGGGCGCTGCTGGTGCTGGGCCCATCGTAGGACTGCTCGTCACTGGCCCGAGCGTGGCTTTTGCTGGCTGTGTACAGGACTGGTTTTATTCTGCAACAGACACAGTACAGGCATTGCCACAAAGGATTCTCCACGCTTTGAGGCAATTCTACAGAAACAAAGCAGCTTTGTAACAGCAGCAGGGCTGATACGAGGTGGAACCAGCAGGATCTCAGCATTTCCCAGGTGATTACAGTTACAAGTTTCCCTGCAAAAGGAGCTCCCAGACACACAGTATCCTCTCCTGAGCTTCAGGGGACCCTGAGCAGCAAGTGCTACAGAGAAACACTCACTTGGTCTTCTCTGGCAGAAGAGGACCTCCAGTTCCAAACTTCTCCTGTCTCCTCCGAACGTCCCGAGGGGGCTTCGCTGCAGAGTTCACAAATGCCATCTTGGCCACTCTCCCTGCAAGAGTCAGAGGGAAACATCACTTACATCCAGCTGGCTATAAAGGAGGCTCCTCACTGCTCGTCTTACTACTGAGACTTCATCCAACTCTCCCCAATCCATCCATTCCAAAGAAACAGTGACAATCTCCTTCCTAAGGTCTGAACCTCTCGCACTGAGAAATCAGACCGATCAGCTCAGCAGTTCTCATTATGTTCACCCAAAAAACAGAAATGTTTCCCCCCACCCTGGTTCTCTTCCATGCCAGCATGGAGAAGCCACATGGAACAGGAGCCTGCTCATCACTGCTGTAAAATATTGAGCTGCATCAACACCATCACAGATAAAATCAAGACAGCGCTAAACCACGAAGCAAGGGAGCACACAGAGCTAAGCCTGCTTAAACCTTCCAGAGACAACTGGAGTGGTGTTAAGCCAGATGGGCTCCCCCAGCCCCACCTTTGGGTTTGTTGGCGTGGGCAGAGCCGATGTTGCGTGCCAGCATGAGCAGGCGCTGCTCGCGCGCGTCGTGCAGCCGCAGGTACATCTCCCGCCACGACTCAAACTCCTCGGGCTTCTCGTTCTTGAAGTCTCGCAGGCAGTGGTTGTGCCACAGCTGATCCGTGTCCTCCACCAGCACCTGAAGCAAACCCACACAGAGCTGGGATCCCTCCTGACTCCTCCTTTCCCTCAGCACCAGCTCAGTGCTGGTGGAATTCCAGCAGGGCCCGCATGCTGCAATGCAGGAATGTGTTCTCTGACAAAACTGTCTTTTGTCTCCTTAAAAAGGAAAAGGCTCAGAAGTTTCTCTCTTTGATTAGGTAAAAAGACACCTCATAAGACCTGAAGGACTTCACCTCAAATTTAAGGATAGCAAGTTGGACAGGAGCCAAAAAGTCCCACCTGAACAATTTACTAGAAAAAGAAGGCAACAAAGAAACGAATGGCTTTTGAGAGGTGCTTTATCAAGAGCAAAAACCTCTTGTACCTAGCTCAGTTTTTCTCTGTAAAGAGTTTTGTTATTTTGCCTTTTATTAAAACTTTCTGTTTCCAACACTATCACAGAAGCCATCCTGCTGATTTTATGCCTTCTAAGGTAGTTGAGCTATCTTAGGTGCAATATAAATCTCCAAGAGCTTATGAGACCTAGCTCAAGGAAACCCATATATGACTGCAATGCCAGGAACTCAGGACTAGCAAAAGCCACCTCTTGCAATGAAAAGAGCAATAAAAAGCTCTCACAGATGAGGACAGCCCTGCACATCACATCCCTCATCCCAGACCAAGGCACTCACGTGGTTACATTCCTCGATGCGATACAGCTGCTCCGGGGTGCACCTCTCCAACACCGGCTCCAGCACAGAGAAAGGGACACCACCCACTTCATAGATTGCTAGAGAGAAGTAAGAAGCACAGGGTATTAATTATCCTGCTCCTTCCTTGCCAAGGAAAGGGCTTTACACCTTGAAACACAGTGAAAAAACTGCAATGTTGCACAACACCATTCAGGATGAGGGGAGGAGAAAGGAACCTCAGGCACTAATCTCTCCAAGTTGAGAAATATTTGTGCAAGCTCAATTTGCCATAATTTCCAGTGCTTAAGCACTGCTTGAAAGCATTCTAGGTGCTGATCCCTGCAGCAGCTGGGCTTCCAGTGGGTTTTATCCCATATTTGTGACAAGGGGGAACTGCTGCGCTCTGTACCAAGTTGCCAAATGTCAGGGCACAGTGACTCAGAGACAAGGACAGGTACTTACAGTCGATGTTGTTGCTGAGGACCCTGATACACTGCTGGTACAGGGACATCATCTTTGGGAGGTAGGCAGTTTTGGAGCCAGAGTACACTTGCATTTTGGAATTTAACCGGCGGCCTGTGAAACCAGCTTCGCTCTCCTCCACTGGCGAGGACACAGCTGTGGAGGGAAACCATTGCAGTGAGGAGGGGACAGAGAAAAGGAAGAGCCTGTCCTGATAAATGGCACAGGAGGCACAAATTGGAGTCACCCAGAAGTGACCTAAAGGGCAAAGTCTTCTCCCAGAGGCCTGCAGAGCAAGTTCAGGAAGGGCAAGCCCAAAGCCTGAGCCCCAGAGAAGCGTCAGTGAAGGATTCTTCTCATTTCTGATGGAGCACGTGGGAAGCAGCTGCTTTTTATCTGAAACCTCTGCCCTTGGCAGACCCCACCAGAAAGACTTGAACCCACCTCTGCTCTGTCCCACAATCTGACTCATTCCAAACCCCTTTTCCTGCCCAACATACCTTTCCTTTTTGTCTGGGAGCAGGTGATGGACTCGATGGAGGGAAGAGGACGATAATTGGCCTGGATGGGGGGCAGGGGGATGTCTGGTAACGTCGGGACCACATCTAAAATTATCTGGAAGGAGAGGATGGACATGCAATAAGACAGGAATACAGCAGAATGTGACATTCCACCAGGGTGCAAAGGGCACTGAACTGTGGGGGTTTTTGCATGTTTTGAATAAACCACTCAATGCTGTTCAGTTTGCACCAAGGAACAACCTCAGGGGGTGCTGCCAATAGGAAGGCAATGAAATTTGGGATCTGAATCATTCAGCACCCTCCAGAAAGAGCCATCCATATTTTTAACCTATTCAGGACAAGCAGAAGCATTTCCTTGATCTCAACCACTCATTTACCAGTTCTGCCTCTTCTCCTCTTCCTGCAAAAAACTTTGCACTGGTGGATGAGAAGGGAACCTCATAAACTGAGGGAAACTGAAAACTTTGATATGGAGTTTTATGAAGCACTTACTAGAATGAGTGGCAAAGCAGGATTTGTAAGTTAAACCTTATAAAAACCACTTTGTGAAGAGCCAAGTGTTTCAAAGTTGAGTAAAAAGATGAAACAGTAAAGATTTTACATATCAGTTCCTATTTATACACCAAACCCTGGCACCCACGTGACAAAGGATCTGCACAGAAATATTGCTCATTTTCCAGGCTTTCACAAAAGAAGGTTTGTCTTCTGGAATGAGCTGCCTTGTACCACCAGTTCTCCCATTTCTGGCCACTAAAAAAGGTCCATTTTAGAGAAGCATAAATACTTGAGAGGGGAGACATGGGAACCTCTTTAGCAGGAGATACACTGCAAACTGGGCTGGATTTTAAGCTCACATCCACAGATACTCTGCTTTCTTACCAAACCTTACCCTCTTTGGTTTAGGAGGCTCTGGGGTTTTCTTCTCTGCCTTTTTCTCACTTGTTCTCTTGTGGCTTGGACTCTTCTGACTGGAGCTCGAGCTGTTGGTAGTGGCTTTGGATCCGTTCTGTTTGCTGTGCCCTCGGTCTTTGTCCCCAGCTGACCCACCTGAAGGTTTGACCACTTTCCTTTTCTTTTTCTGTGGCTGGTCATAGCTGAGATATGACTCAAACGACATTGTAGGTTGTTCAAACTCATCCTCTGCTTCCCCCTCCCCAGAATTTGAGGAAAAACCCACTGATTTTTTGTCCACATCGGAGACTTTGCGCTTCCCCTCTGAAGACTTTAAGCTCCCAGAACCCCCCTTTTCCTTGATCCTATTGCCTGAGTCACTCTCAGCTTTCCGTTTCTCTGAGTTAGAGCTCTCCAGGCTCTGCTTGGACTTTTCCAATTTGCTCTTCTCAGAGTCCCGATGCTTTTGCTTCTTGACATGGTTGTCCAAAGATTCCTCCGAGTGCGGCAACGAGTGCGACTTCTCCTTCCTGGAGGCGCCGCTTTCCCGATTCTTCTCCTTTTTGCTGCCCTCTGACGTCCTCTGCTTCTCCTTGCTGGCTGCTGCCACAGGGGATTCTCGGAGCTGCTCTTTAAAGGAAGCCTTGTGCAACCTCTCAGGGCTGAAGGCAGAGCTCCTGTCATCCCCTCTGCCATCGAGTCGCTGCTTCTTGTGCGAGGATTTGTGCTCTTTGCTCCGACTCGCGTTCCCTTTGTCGCAGAAATCGCCGCGCTCCCGGCCTGCCCCGAGCTTCTCCTGGAAGCTGTGCCCTTTACTGGCTTTCCTGGGGAATAGTGCTGGTTCTTCCTGCTCCTCAGAGGCATAAGGGTCTGTGTCCATATCCTGAGGGCTCTCACTGGGCTCAGGTGACACAGCTTGCCCACAGTCCGAGTACTCCTGGTCTGAAGAGAGCACCGGGGAGGATCTGCCCCAACCCTTCCCCTGGTGGCTGCTATAGCTGTAAGTCTCATAGGCTCTCTCAGGCCTAGGACACCTTTTGGACTTCTTTTCCCTATGATCTGGGCTATAGGACTGGCTGCAAGAAGGCTGGAAGGGTTCAGAGTATTCCTGATCAGCCTCGTCATCCTCTCTGAGGGAGGATTCCTGATGCCTTTTGCTCGAGCTGCTCCTCTCATAGTCACGCTCCTCAGAGTCCAGGTTATTTCTGAAGGGAAAAGGAACCAAAAACATTCAGATTAATACTGCCCAACATGAATGAAAAGAGCCATTCCCTGGACTGGAGCACCCCTCATGGAAGGCCAAGATTGTATTTGGTAGCTTTGTGGCAAAAATCCCACTAAATCTCTAAGAAACAGCAACAATCAGGGATTTAAAAAATTGCATTTCTAGTGCAAGAATTGCATTTTTATCAGAACTAGAGACAGAGCTTTGTCTGTGCCTACACACTCTTGGCTGTGTGACGCTGTGGGAAATGTCCCCCAGTTCCACACGTGGGAATACCACTCCTTTAAATTCCCATTAATAACTGGCCTTTATCACTCAAATCTATTTGATCTCTGCTGGGTTCAACACAGCTTTGTTACTGCCACATGCCTGCTAGCAATAACTTCAAGTTTCCATAGGATTCTGGCTCATGAAAGCATTCTTTCAATTTACTTGGGCCTAGAACTTCCTGCCTTCAGAATCATAAAATGGGAAGCAAGCAGCTTGCATCTTTTGCTTTATTAAGGGCACTTTTTTTGGCATCTCCTATTAATCTCTTTATCAAACTGCAAATTCTTGAAAGCTGGCCCCAGCTTCCACATGAAACTGCAGCTGTCATCATCTCAACACTCCAGAGCCAGCAAAGGCAAGAAGTTTCTGCCAAAACAAGGCAAAACCCCCAGGCAGAGTTCACATATTGGTTTTACAAGTTTTTCCAGAGCCTTGGCCAGAGAGGTTTGAACTATCCACTGAGAAAACATTCCCAAAGCTCATCCACGGGGCTCACTCACCGCTCTGCCTCCTGCGCCACCGGCACCAGCTTCTTCCACCTGGCCACCAGGTCCTTGGCAAAGTCTCCCACCAGCTCATGTTTCCTCAGGCTGTTCACAGTCTTCCCAACTCCTGTCTCCTTCAGGAGAGAACCACAAATCCATCTTAGCAAAACAGGAATTCTCACCCCTGCTAAACTCCCTAAAGAGTCAGTGAAATCAACACACTCCCTACTGCTGTGAGGGAGAAAGTTCCTTGATCTAACAGCAAAGATATCACTTCTATTATGTCTTCAGCTGCTTTATATCACTCACTACGTGTAAATCAAAGGTTAATTCTACCTTAGACAAACAGTAATTATTTGTATTCTTAACCCAAGTCAGTATTTACCATGAGAGCTGGCAAGTTTGAAGACAGAAGCTATTAAAACCTGTAAGGATTAGCACTTCCTCATTTCCTGCTGATTTGTTATTGCTGGGATCTGCTCCAACTCCCTTATCCCAGTGAGGTGTTAAGCTTTTGGGAGAACTGAGCATGACAAACTGTCCTCCATGGCTTCCCACCTGCCCTGGCATGCTCCTTCCCCGTGCCTGGCACTTGCAGAACCTTATCACAGTCACGCCTGTGTCACTGGGCTGGAGCAGGTGGCTGAGACAACACACCCTGTTCCAGGGAAAGCAGCATTTCATGGAAAACAGCCCTCCCTGACTCCACAGGCACGAGGAAAAGCCCCAGAGATTTCACAGCTCTTACCACGAGAATGTCAACTGTGATGGGTAACTCTGACAGCCTCTTCAGACTCTTCAGCAGCTGTGGAGACAAGAGGAGAAGGGTTCAGAGTTGTCACACAGAACCACAGATGGGGGGATTGGGGAGGAAGAAAATGCTGCACTGCCTGAGAGCTTGTTAGAGAGATCCAAGTGGCTGACAGCTGCTGTCTCGCTCCAAAAAAGCTCCTGAGAAGCTGAACACCAGGGCCAACTGCAAAAAAATCTCATCTCTGCCCACAGGAACCCACCGGAAAGTCTTGTAACACACCCAAATATTAACGTTTGCAGCTTCAATCTGGCTTAAAGCACTGGGAACACAAACACACAGCAAGAGGAAGAAAGGACTTGGAAGCCTCTCAGAAGGTGGTGGGGGAATCAGAGCCCTTGGCAATAAAAAGGGGAAGGAAGATTTCTAGATGCTGTTGAAGACCTAAAAGGGGAGCCTGGGTCTCCACTGCCAACAAGCTCTCTTCAATCAGGTGCAAAACAACACCTGATCCCTTCCAAATTCCCTCCCTCTTGCTCCACTCTTTTCTCTTCCCTTCACCAAAACCAGAGAAGTGTTTTTTCCATCACACACCCCAAGCAAGGTTCTGCCAGTATCTTCAGCTGCTCCATGGGACAGGGTGGGACAAGGAGCTCTCTCCAAGGAGGAGCTGGTGGAGTTTGGCAAGAAGAAACAGCCTCAAGCTGCACCAGAGGAGGTTCAGGATGGATTTCTTCAGGAAAGGGTGGCCAGGCATGGGAATGGACTGCCCAGGGAGGTGGTGGAGTCACCATCCCTGGAGGTGTTGAAGGATTGACCAGACATGGGGCTCTGGGCTGGCTGACAAGGTGGGGATCAGTCACAGGTTGGACCCGATGATCCTGGAGGTCTTTTCCAACCCCAATGATTGTGGGATTCTAAGTGCAGGGGATGTTCCTGTACCTCTGCCAGCCAGGTGCTTTGGGACATGGCCTCACCACGATGTCTGTTGGCTCTGTAGCTACAGCACATGGTAGAACACATCTGACAGCACTGTTGCCCCTCACATCATTTCCCACAGCTCAGCTATAGCCACAGTCCAGCCTCATCAGCATTCCCATTATTATAGCCCCTATACAGCCCAGGCTGTGCTCAGCACTCCTATGCTATATGCCATACAAAGGGCTGCCCCTGATCCAGAAGATCTTCTCTTTAAAGCACTGTGCTCGTGCTCAGATCAGCAGTGTCAGCCTGAGCTCACACCCAGGCACCCCACAGCCACCCTGCAAGGACCAGACAGGTTTGCAGGTCTCCTTCCTCTGCAGGGAAATGAGTTCCTTGAACCTATTTGAGGAGGGTTCTACTTTCAGAGAGGAAACACTCCTCGACACCCAGAGAAGGGTTCCTCTGACATAAGCAAAACCACAACTTCTGCTCACTAGAAACCACTTCTTTCTATTTAGGACCTAATAACTGTGACAGAAGGTTTCGGTTTTCTTGGTTGAGAAGAGTGAAACACTGATACCAAGAGTGGCTGCTGTTGCCTTGCCAGCAGAGCTGCTCAACAAGTGCACTGGCAACTGAAGCCACCAAACCAAAGGCAGCAGAGACAGAGCCCAGCTCTGCTGCCTCTCCTCAGGCTGCCTGCCACAGTTCAGGGGTCAGGATCCCTCTGGGAAGGCCAAAATCCTTCAGTGGTTGGTAATAAAGGAGTTTGGACTTGTGTGTGCAAAGGGGACAGGAAGGGAAAGAAGGATGGATTTTTGTACTAGATAGAAAAAGGGTAAACCAGGAAAATACTAAAGCAACAGCATCTCTGTGAGCTAATTAAATTCATAGAAAAATTTCTTCTGAGCTTACAAAATCTCACTGTGAGAGTAAGAACCAAAGGAGAACTCATTCTGGTGTCCCTAAATATTTTCTAGCTACACCCCACTGTAGCATCTCCCACAGTTCTGTTTGCTCTTTAGTTATTTGCTGCCTTCAGGGCTGAATTCCAGGAAGAGAAGTGCTGCTGTCAATGGGAATGCTGTTCTCAGTGTGGCTGGAGACCAGGGGAGCCACACACTTGATCCAGAACACGTCTCACCAGGAGCTGAGTTATTCCACAGCCACTGCAGTCAGTTCCTCCGTGGTCCTTGTGCATGAGATGCACCAAGTGAGACAACTTTGATGCAGTGAGGCTTAAAAACTTGTACTAAACTTTATTTCCTTTGGAAACAAGCTGATGGAGTTCATCCCACTGAGGCTTAAAGGGACACCAGGAGGAATTTTGGACAACAGGAGGAATTTCTTCACAGAAAGGTGGTCAGGCATTGGAGGGAGGTGGTGGAGTCTTTATCACTGGAGGCGTTCAAGAAACACCTCGATGTGGAACTCAGTTGATATGGAAGGGTTCCATCAAAGGTTGGACTCGATCCTGGAGGTCTTTTCCAACCTGTAACAATCCTGGGATTCTAAATCTGGCAGCTCATCTTGGAAACAACCAAGATCATACAAATCCTGCAAGGAAACGGCGACCAGGTGGGAGACAGAGAACACCAGGCTTGAGTCTTGTGAGACACACACGACAAAGCTCTTCTAAAAACACCCCAGAACAGGGCAGGGCTTCAGTCAATCAAGACACAACCCATAAAACTGAGCTCCAGCTCCAGTCAAGTCCTGTTGAACATGGGTGGATCGTTTTCTTTCCCTGAAAGAAGGCAGCCAGACCGTTACGACACTACAAACACACACTAATATCAAATTGCTCCAGCACAGCCTGGCCTCCATGAAGATGCTCTTGCTCATGTTTTCCTTCTCCTCTTTCTTCCCATAGCCCTGGGGCAGAACTTGTACCTCCTCTGCTGGAAAAAAAGGACATTTTCCAAACCATGACAGCAGTGTCCAAGATTTCACTCGCACTGTTCTGTGCCAGCAGCCCAATTTTTACCCAAAATCAGGAATAACAACACTTTTCACCTTTCAGCAAAGCAGTGAGTTGTGCACGATACTGGGCAAATATTATTCTTTCACATTCCTGATAAAATATTTTGAAAAGGATCAGGCAAGAAAAGTGAGGACTGGAAATGGACCCAGGGATGCTGTGGATTTATCCTTCTGATGGGGTAAAATTTCTTCAACAGGAAGATCCTCACAAGATCCATCAAGACAATGCAATGGCAACTAAATTCAGGCTTTAAGCCACTAATGCTTCCGAGGATATGGCTGGAAAAGTATCAGAAGTAAAGAATATAGGTCACAGGGCCTTTCTGCTGGGGAAGAAAAGAGCTTTTCAAGTCATTACCCTGCTTTACCTCCTCTGCCTGCCCTTGCAAAACCGCCCAGGATCAACAGAGCAAGAAAGGACTTCACACCACGAGGTCACTGCAGAAAGAGTCGGGCTGTGCAAACACTGCCCGGGGCTTGCAGCGCTCCAGAAACACACCAGCAGTTCTTGCCCTGAGCTCACACGAGGGGCTGGGAACCGCAGAGCTAATTCTCTGCGCACAGTAACAATATTACAAGTCTCGCCCATGATCTCAAGGAAGCTCAGACCCCCCGGATCTGCCTCCTCGGCAGTCTCTCAGCTCCATTTGGGGCACCACCAGTTAAACCCTGCTCTGAGAGGGTGAGGAGAGTAACCAGATCCCATTGCATCACCCCCAGCCAGGCTGGAGCTCCTGCAGGGGCTCCCATTTCAAAGGGTCAGCACTCCAGCATCCTCTCCTGCTCCTCCTGGCTGGTGGGAGATCTCGGGAGTTCCGCAGGTGTTTGTTTCGGTGACACAGAGTCAGCCCAGCGCGGAGCAGCTGCACAGCCCTGCGTGCCTCCTCCTTCACCTGAATTACACAAAACGCGAACCCAACACGTGTGAATACTCCCAGCAGATGCTCCCCCTTTCAAACGGGGGGATGGAGTAACAGCACGCCCGAGTTCCACCAGAATTCCAAACCTCACTAGAAAAACCAGCTCTGGTGGAGGACAGTCGCTGTCACCAGCCGAATGTCACCGAGCACAGCGAGCCCGAGGCAGGTCGGGGCAGCACCGCAGCTGCTGCGGGCAGAACATTTTGGCAGCGGGCACATTCCCTCGCGGAGAGGGGCGAGAGGAGCCAAGCGAGTCCCCCAAGGCCGGAGGGACCGGAGGCGACAGGAGGGGGAGCCCCGGCCCCCAGCCCCGCGGCGGGGCCTCCCTGCGTGGGCTCACGGGCGCCGCGGCCCCGCCACGCAACACGTCACCGGGCCACGGCTCTTCCGGAGAGCTCTCCCTCCGCTGCCCGTCTGCCCAGCCCGGCCACCGGGCACCCCAAAAGGGACCCCGGCCCGCCACTGCCAGGGGAGACCCCAAAAGGGAGACCCCAAAAGGGAGACCTCAAAAGGGACCCCTGCTCGTCACTGCCAAGGGAGACCCCAAAAGGGAGACCCCCAGAGGGACCCCTGCCTGCCACTGTCGCGGGAGGACTCGCCACGGGACCCCTGCCACCACCCCAAGGCTGCGACGGGGGGACCCTAAAAAGGGACGCCCGGCCACCACTGCCACGGGGGCACCCCACAAACGACACCGGCCCGCCGCCACGGGACCCCCAGGGCCCGCGAGCCGGGGACGAGCCCAGGGCAGCCCGCAGGTCTCAGCCCACGCAGCGCGGCCCCGGCCGGGCACGGAGCTGCCCGCGGGGGAAGCCCCGGCGGAGGGAGGCCCTGCCCCGCGCGCTCCCGACCCCCGTCCCCACCGCCGCGACCCCGGCGGGCTGAGGCAGCCCCCATCACCTTCTTGGGCTCGGCGCTGCCCGCCAGCCGCGCCTGGAGCCGGCCCACAACTTCCAGCACCGACTCCGCCATTTTTACTGCTGGAGAGCCGGCGGCGGCGGAAGCGGCTTCAGCGGCCGCCGGGCCCACGGCGCTGCCCCGCCGCCGCCGCCATCTTGGCTGCGGGCAGGAAGCGGAAGCGGCGCCGCGCGGCCTCGGCCATGGCGGGTGAGGGCAGAGGGCGGCGGGCGCCATGTTGGGGGCTGGCAGCGGCGCCATCTTGAGTGCTGGCAGCACTGAGGGGAGCGCGGCCCCGCGGCTCTGCCGGCTCTGCCCTCAGGAGGGGCTGCCGCAATCCCGGAGGAGCTGCGCTTCTGGAGATCGTCCAGTTCAACCCCCTGCCCAGGCAGGGTCAGCAGGTGGCGCAGGGACACGTCCAGGTGGGTTTGGGATGTCCCCACAGAGGGAGACTCCAGCCCTCCCTGGGCAGCTGGTCCAGGGCTCTGCCACCCTCATGGAGAGAAGCTCTTCCTCACGTTGAGGTGGAACTCGTGTTTTATTTTATGGCCAATGCTCCTCGTCCTGTCCCTGAACAGAGCCTGGCACCATCCTCTGGCAGCCCATGGAGATATATTACGGGTTTATGGGATCCCCTCCTAGCCTTCCCTTCTCCAACAGTCTCTGTTCATCAGAGAGATTCTCCAGTCCTTTAATCACCTTTGTTCCCTCTTTTAGACCCACTCCAGCAGCTCCTCGTCTTTATTGACTTGAGGAGCCCAGAACTGGACACTTTTTTTCCCTGACATAATGTCACTTCACACCCATTCCTGTTGCCTCCCAATGGCTGCTTTTCTTTGGGATTGTTGGCAGCTGTCTCAGCTGAGCCTGGACCTGGATCCAGCCCATTCCAGGCCTCAGTGTGGATCTGAGCCAATCCCTTTCTGTGTCCCTGGGATTAAGTGAGGGTGCCTGACCTCAGAGCACCCCAAAAGGCTGCTGGAAGTGTAAAAGTGATAAGAACACTCAGCTGGCTGGGAGGAGGATGTTGTATGGGGAAAGCTGAGGGTCTCTGTGCCTCAACCTGCAAATCCTGGCGCTGGGCAGAGCTTCCCCCTGGACAAACCTGTCTGAGAGCAAGGTAAGCATAGTCTCAGCCTGTGTGTGAGTCACAGAGCCAGGACACACCTGGCAGGACTGGCAGAGGCCTTGTGTGGGGCTGGGAGCTGCTGAATAATGGAAAATGGGGGAAAAAGCCTTTGTTGCTTTCTCAAACAGGGCTGGAGGAATTATTAGCAGCAATGGAGTGCCTGGTGCTGCAGTGCCCAGGTATTTTCCAGGGGTGTGGGACAGCTGGCTAAGGAGGCACGCTGATGTTTGGGGTCACTGCAAACTTTGGGAGCTAGGGAATTGTCCCCTGAGCTGCTTTCATCTCGAAGCTTAAGCAGGGCATGCAGACACAGAAGAAATACAGAAGAGCTTTTCTCCCCAGCCTACAGCACTGGATTGCAAAATACAAAAAGGGAAAAAAAGAAGCCAAATCATAATAGTGAAGAAGGAACCTCGCTCCCATCAGCTTCCCCACAAAATTCACAACACAAGTTAGGGGATAGAAAAATTTATTTACTTCTCTGGCAACAGGAACTGCTCATTTACCAGGAAGGATGATGCCATCATACTGTGAGGGGAAAAGGAAAAACAAAGAACCAAGTGAAAATCACCATCAGGTAAAAGTACAGTGCTGCTGTGCAGAAAACCTGAATCACCAGAGTCATTCCAAGCCAACGTGGACATAGAAAAGCAGTTTTCCTGCAGCCAACTGCCTCTGTGCTCTGCTGGAATGTCCAAGGGGCTGTGCTCAGATAAAATCCCTGGAACAAACAGCCACACCCTCCTCGGGCAGGTCTGAGCAGCCCAAAATCTGGGCCCTGAGGGCAACTGTGCCACACGAACAGAACGAGGCAGGACGGGGGAAAACAGGAATTCAGCAGGATCAGGCAGAGGCCTCCCTGCCCAGGGTGTGACCTGTGTAGGTCCAGGCAGACTGCACACTTGTTATCAAAACCCCCCCCCAAACCTCTGAGATTTCCAACCCAGCTTTCAGCAGCTCCCATTCATTATATGGACAGAAAAACCCAAAATTTTTTATTTGTGGATCTCTCTA
The DNA here is from genome assembly GCA_039654755.1 of Calcarius lapponicus. NCBI lineage: Eukaryota > Metazoa > Chordata > Aves > Passeriformes > Fringillidae > Calcarius > Calcarius lapponicus. The sequence continues at coordinate 17,776,941 of JBBFKN010000011.1, forward strand.
TCCTCCAAGTGCAGCAGCTGAGCCTGGAGCTGTGTCAGACCAACAAATCCCAACCCTGGCTCCTCACTCACGACCCCCAAAGTCCAAAAACTGTGGGAGCCATTTACACAAGTGCTGGTCATTCCTCCCAGCTCTCCTGCCAAGAGCTGCTCTTTCAGTTCAGCACACCCAAAAAAGCAAAATGCTTCTACTTAATACCAGCAGCTTCTACTGCTCTGGGACAGCAAAAATCCACAATTTCAACACTCCTTAAAATCTGCTCAGTGATTTGCTCCAGCCTTTCCAGGAGCATTCTGCTGCTCCTTGGGATACTCCAGGGATACACACTGGAGATGGGACTGTACCTTCTGCTGGAACCAGCGCATGGCCTCCTCCTTGCCAATCCTGTGCTTGGCCCCGATGTTGCCAGTCCTGCGTTTCTTGTCAGCAATGCTGAAACCCGGCCTGCCCAGCACCTGCAGGACAAAGCCAACAGCACTGCTTCATCCTGGCACCTTCTGTTTCCCTAAACCAAGCAGTTTTCCAGGAGGGAAGCCTGGAGTTTCCTCATCACTGATGCCTTGCTGCCATTTCTGTGTTATCCCAGGAGTTGCTGTCAGAGCAACAGGGTTTGTTTCTGAAGAGGCTTTGTGAGGGATTTTATGGCAGCTCTGGGAATCTCAGATTAAAAAAATGTCAACAAAACCCAAGTTGATCTTCCAGCAAGTCCATGGGAGGCAGTGCTCGTTCCAGGGTCCTTCTGGAACCTTCCCACAGGCCCAGCCAACAGGGAATACTCACCACATAGAAATCCAGGCCGTAGATCCCAATGCTGGGATCGTATTTGATGCCCAGATCGATGTGCTCCTGGATCCCAAAGCCAAAGTTCCCCGTGTCTGAGAAGTTGTTTTTCCTCAGCTCGTATTCTCGCACCTGAAACGTTGGTTCTTGGTCGTTATTTTGTTCCTGACTGGAAGGAGAATTAAAACTCCTGCCCACTCCCTCAGAAACTATTGAGTCTTTATCCCAAAAATTTTACTTCCAAATCCCAGCAGCAAAGAAAAACCCCAAAATAAATCAGCTGCTGCACCAATTAGTTCTCAAATAAGGTTGAAACAGCACCCAGATAAACAGTGTGAACACGTCACCCCGGGTTTCTGACCTGTACCTAGGTCAGGTACATTTCAGAGCGCACACCCCTCAGTCCGAAAGGAAAAGGTCTGTTCTTTCACAAAGCAAAGATCCAGCCCAAAATTCTCACCTTCAACCCCTTCTCCAGAATCTCCTCTGCTTTGGCCCCGCGAACCGTGCAGTGAACGGCGATTTTCTCGTTTCTCCTGATCCCGAAGGACCTCACCGTGTACCGGGCTGTGGGCAGCAACAGTCACACTTAGGGGACAGCCAGAGAATTCCCACCGGGGGGATTCGGAGCTTCTCAACACCCAAAAAAATCACGGAATTACAAAGAACTGAGGCAGCCTCACATTCCGTCTTTAGGGATGCCGGCAAAGCAGCAGCCTGAGTTTGGAGACAGAACTAAAACGCACAAACGCGCACGAATCCCTGAATATTGAAGCCCCCCCAATTCTCCAGCAGCTCTCCCGACCCAAGGAGCCCTTTCCTGGGAACCGCACGGAACGGAAAACACCCGAGGAAACATCCAGGGCTCCTGGGCAGCCGCTCACCTTTGGAGAACACGGGGGTCTGTCCCGTGAGCTGCTCCAGCACCTTGGCGGCGCGGGTGAGCCGATCCCCGCTCTCCCCGACGCAGATGTTGAGGCAGAGTTTGCGGATCCGCAGCTCCCGCATGGGGTTCTCCTTCTCACCCTGGTCTTGCTGCGGAGAGACCACACCGGGGGTAACCGGAGCTGCCGGGGCCACGGCAGAAAGGTTTCGGCAGGCGGACACCGCGCCCCGCTCCCCGCCGGGCCCCAACTCCGCCGCCGCGGCCCCTTCTGGAGCGCCGCCGCCACCGGGCGGGCCGCGGCCTGTCACGGCAGCAGCCGCTCCCCCGGCTCCTCCGCGCCCATCCCGCCCTCACGCTGCTCCCGCCGGCCTTCCCCGCTCCCGCCCGCACGGGCCGCGGCCGGGCGAGCCCCGCCGAGCGCGGATGGCGGCGGATGGAGACGGCCCGGCCCGCGGCTCCAGCACTCACCGCCATGATGGAGGCGGGGAAGAGGCGGGCGGGGCGCGGCCGCGGGGAATTGTGGGAGCGCGCGGGGCGGTGGCGCCCCCTGGCGGGCGGAGGGCCGGGTTGCCATGGCAACCGCCGTTAATTAACGCTTATTATTGACAACAAAGCCAAACGCGCTAATTACGGTAAATATTTACAGTAATTACGATTAACCGAGAGAGGGAAAACAAGCCGAACATGTGATGCGCAATGCAATTGTTCAACGTGCTGTGGTTGATGGCAGAACTCTTCCTGAACCCCAATTTCTGTGCTGGGAATGACTTTCCCTCTGTGGGATATCCCTTTGGGATCAGCTGTCCGCTCTACACTCCCTCTCAGTTTCTTTTGGGAATCGCCTCACTGGCAGAGCATGAAACCAAAAAAATAGAAAAAGAAGAAATAAGAGTTCTTGACTTAGCATAGACGTGACTTAGTGAAAATCCAAAACAAAGCTCATTCTTCCTTGGAGCAATGATCAAGGGAAGGCAGGCTCAGATCCCCAGAGCAGTTATAGTTTAATACCATTTAATTCATTGGCTGTTCTCACCCAAAATAAAATCCCCAGCAGCAGCTTTGGTGGGAGATGCTGCACCCGATATTGGAGCAGCTCTCAGTGAGTGTGGTTATCAGAGCCTCTCACACCCTCCCAGCCCCAAATTCCTTGAACCAAACATGGTAACACAGTCCAGTTTCACTTCACTCTTTCAGGAAGGTGGTGGTGGTTTCAAGAGCTCAGTCTGGGATCTGGATCCTCTTTTTGTACCACCTGGGAGGATGTGGCAGCCCATTCCCTGCTGCACTCAGCTTCACTCACAGCACCTTGGAGTCCAAGGCTCTCTTCAGTGGCCACATCCTGAGCAGAAAACGCCTTCAATGAGGCTCACACTCAGTGAGGATGGCACCAGCTCAAGGCTTTCCCTGTTTATTCCCTTTCCCTGCCTCCCCAAGGCCGTGCTCAGGGCTGCCAGCACGAGCTCTGTAATGCCATCAATTATTTTTTGCCCCAGTTGCTTCTAAGCGGGGATGAAGGATAAATGAATAATCAGCTTGTCTCATTAAGGAGAGAAAAAACAAACTGTCAGGAGTCTCCGTGCAGAGGGTGTGAAAAGCCTCTGGTTAAAAAGCAACGTTGCTGCTTCATTCTGGATTTCCTTCATCCAAGAACAGCTCTGCGGGCTGGGCTGGCTTCCCAGCAGTGCATGGATCCAATGGATTCCAGCAATCCAGGAGCAATCCTGTGGGACGTGGCTGTGCTGCAGGGCTGCTCCCCACGGGCACAGGGGGCTGGGGGTGCTGTGCCCCCTCCCCTTTGCCCAGCATGGATGGTCTGGCTGTGGCCAAGATCAAAGCTGAGTGTCACTATGGGACACCAAAGAACACCCACCGCTGCTCTCCAGGTGAAGAAAAAAGGGAACTTTATTTTCTGACTCCAACGTTTATAGTTTTCCAAAAGTGACAGTGGATTGGAGGGTGACAATGCCACCTCTCCGATGGACAAACCATCAGTCCATCAGATTTCTCCTCCTCCATACAAGAATGCAAAACAGTGAGTTATTTACAGAAAGTGTGTGAGAAACTTCCTTACAAGAATGTCAACATCAGAAGGCTTAGAAAATCTTAAAAAATCAGGGCAACAGCTGAGGGCTGCAGAGAAGGAGGAGGAATTGTTCCAGCCACTCTGGGGATGCTGGGGGACAGAACAGAGCTCAGGGCTGTCACCCTTCCCTTTGTGTGACCCCCCGATGGTGGGAGCCCATCCCATCCTCTGCTCCTGGCTCCTGCCAGCAGCAAAGAGCTTTGCTCAACTCCAGACACGGAGAATCAGAGATTTCTGGGGTGCTTTGGGTTGGAGGGGACCTGAAAGCCCCTCCAGCGCCACCCCTGCCATGGCAGAGACACCTCCCACTGTCCCAGGTGCTCCCAGCCCTGCCCAGCCTGGCCTTGGGCACTGCCAGGGCTCCAGGGGCTGCTCTGGGCACCTCTGCCAGGGCTTTGCACCCTCACAGGGAAGAATTTCCAGATCTCATCTTGTTGCAGATGCATTTCCTCCCTTGGCATTTCTCTGCTGAATTCAGGAAGCTTTCCCTGCCTGGCTCAGAGCTTCCCACTCGGCCCTCTCCCCATCCCCAGATCCACCCAGCTGGGTCCCACAGGGAGTGAGTCATCCCTGGCCCCAGAATAGTCCAGGGCTCTGCTTTGCCAGGTGCCACCACACATTTTCTGTGCGAGAGGGGGCAGGCTCCGTGTCTTCATTCACTGCAAAGAAAGGAATTTTCTTCTTTCATTGCTGAGAGCGGGTTTGGCTTTATCCAGGGATGTGCTGCTGGTTTCTGGCTCCAAGTTTTCACCTGGCTGATGAGAAATGCAGCTGCAGGGCAGCACTGACCCTGCCACGGTGCCAAAGGTGTTTGTGAGTCCCAGCAGGACAGAGAGAGCAGAGAGGAAACTGTCACAGGGAGGGAGAGGAGTGGGTGCTTCTGTCCCTTCCCTCACTGCAGGAACGCTGAGAAACAAATGGGGAGGATTTTAAACCTTTATTTCACATCCCTGCAGGAATGGGGGAGGATTTTAAGCCTTTATTTCACCCCTTAACTTCCAATGCCAGGAGAAGAAAGGGGAGAGCAGGAATTGCAGACGGACTGCAGGAATTGCAGGTGGGACAGGGAAAGGGAAAGACACAGAACCAGGGAGGGCAGAGATGTTCGATATTCACGTGTTTGGTGTTGATGCTTGTCCCTGGCACGCTGATTATTGCCAAGGCCGCTTGAGAAGGACCAAAACAACCGCGGGACTGCAGCCAAGCCACCAGGGAGCGGCATCCCCTGGGAGGAAACGGGAAGTGCTTTACAGCAGCGCGCTGGAAGGGCTGGCTGGCCGATGAAGGCTTGTCCTTCCTCGCTGCTGAGAAAAACTTCCTGGCGGCTGCAGCGCCGCTGCGGGAGGAAAGCAGCCAGGGTGTGCCCAGCCCATTCCCAAGGCACGGCAGGGCACAGAGCATGCAGCGCCACGTGGGCAGCACGCAGACAGCGGCCTCGTGGGTTCCCCGGCCGCGTGTCCCGGGGGGAGCGGGATGCGGCCGCAAATTTGGGCAAATTTGGGATTTCTGGGCGCGACCGGGACCGGCGGGACTCGAACCCGCGGTCCGGGGGAGCGCCGAGGCCACGCCCCCGCAGTTAAACCACGCCCACGCGCGATACACGCCTCTGATTGGTCCCTTCCAGGCTCCGCCCCTCCTTTGCCGCCGGCGGGTCATGTGACTGGCCAAGATGGCGGCGCTCAGGGCGGCGGTGCCGGTGCTGGCGCTGCTCGGGCTGTGCCCGGGCCCCGCGGCCGCCGCCGCGCCCCTGGTGATCTGGCACGGCATGGGTGAGCCGGGACCCTCCGCCAGGGCCGCGGGGGCGGCGGGGCTGGGCTGGGAGCCGGGCAGGACCGAGGGGCGCTCGCTCCTGTCCCCCTCCTCCGGACCGCCGCTCTCGGCGGGCACCGGGAGGTGCCGCCCCTCCCGGTGTCGCGGCAGCGGGGCTCGCAGTGTGTCTGTGGAGGTGAGGTGAGGCCCGCGGCCGTGGCGTGGTGGCGCATCCCGGTGTTCCCTCTGGCAGGAGACAGCTGCTGCAATCCGGTGAGCATGGGCTACATCAAAAAACTGGTGGAGAAAAAAATCCCCGGGATTTACGTGCTGTCGCTCAAGATCGGGAGCAGCCTGATCCAGGTGAGCCGCGTGTCACCCGCGGGGCTGCGGGCGGGGCGGGGCTGAGGCGCTGCAGCTCGTGCTCCTAACAGGATTGCTCCGGGATTCCTGCCATGCTTCCCGGCCAATTTTCTGTTCTCGCTGAGGTAAACAGCTTTGACAGGTAGAACCCGATAAAGTCCAGCTAATGCCTGCGGAAAAGCACTGGGGGAAAACAAATCCCTGACCTAAACTGGATTAATATGCAAATCCAGTGATTAGCACACTCAGCCAGTGCAGGTGCGTGGGGTGGAGGCTGTGCTGAGGCAGGGATTTATCCCTGGCCGTGCTTCTCCCTCTGCAAACATTGATTTATGTCAGTGTAAGAAATTGCACACTGCTGACCTTCATGAGTTTTGACAGGTTTTTGTAGTGCTGTGGAATTTCTTTAGTTTCTCAGGGTAATGTGGGATGTAGGTGGTTTTCTGGACATTCTGGGCTCTGGGTTTTCTGGGTTCTGATTTTTAATTTTTATATTGATATGAACAAAATCTGAAGGGATTCAAATGGAGAAGAAGTTTGGGGAAATGCCACTGTCCCATGTGAGGCAGTTCTGCCAACCAGAGCAGGAAGGGAAAGGGAAGTGAAGGCAAAGAGAAATCTCAGAACTGGAATTTCACTTCTGTCCCCGCCAAAGCTCAGGTCCTCTTTGTAAACCACAAATGTCAGTGCTGTGTTTGCAGAGCTTAGAGCAGCCAAGGTACAAATGCTGCCCCCTGCTCTGACCCCCAGGACATGGAGAACAGCTTCTTCATGAACGTCAACGAGCAGGTGAGCGAGGTGTGCAGGCAGCTGGCCCAGGACCCCCGGCTCCAGCGCGGCTACAACGCCATGGGCTTCTCCCAGGGAGGCCAATTCCTGTAAGTGTGCCCTCTGCTCCAGCCCAGGGGCTCTGGGGGGGGTTAAATCCTCATTTGTGACCCTACAGAAATGCTCAGCACACACAAAGTGTCAATTCCTGAATGCAGGACTGTGGTGGTGTGAGGTCCCCAGGACGAGGTGAGAGAGGAGAATTTGACTCCATGGTCTCAGGAGGCTGATTTATATTATATTATATTATATTATATTATATTATATTATATTATATTATATTACATTTATTATATTACATTTATTATATTACATTTATTATATTATATTTATTATATTATATTATGAAATTATATACTAAAACTATACTATAGAAAGAGAAAGGAGACCTCAGAAGGCTAGAAAATAACGATCATAAAATCCTGTGTCCGACTCAGAGAGTCCAACACAGCTGGCTGTGATAGGCCATTAATTCAAAACAATTCACATGTTTGAATAAACAATCTCCAGACCACATTCCAGGGGAGCAAAACATGAAGCTGAGGCTTCCCAGGAGAAGAAATCCTGGTGAGGGGATTTTTCAGGAAATATCAGGGTGACACAGGAGTGCTCCAAGGGGGCAGGTTGTGTTTTCCTGCTCTCCCAGGCAGGGTTAAATCCCAGTGCCCAAACCCACACAGAATGAGAGGCCACAGCCTCGAGCTGCACCAGGGGAAACACAGGTTGGATATCAGGGAAAAGATTTTTACACAAAGGTTGATAAAGTTCTGGAATGTTCTGCCCAGGTGGTGGAGTCCCCATCCCTGGGGGTGTTTATCAAAGCCTGGATGTGCCACTGGCTGCCAGGGTTTGGTTGAGGGATTTGGGCTGGGGTGGTCTCTTTGATCTTTGAGGTCTTTTCCAAGGCAGTGATTCTGTGATTTTGTGAATTTGTGATTCTGCTCCTGTGGCCTGAGCAGGCCCAGCTCAGCTCCTTGCTCTTCCCCCACAGGAGGGCTGTGGCCCAGAGGTGCCCTGCTCCTCCCATGCTCAGCCTCATCTCCGTTGGAGGACAGCACCAAGGTAGTGTCTGCCCCTTGGCACAGCTCCTGGGCACCTTTTGGGGCTCTTCCCTAAACTCTGATCACTTTCTCACCAGTTAAATTGTCCCTTTGTTCCTGGCTGGACCTGGTGATGTGTTTGGCCCAATTAAGTGTTTGGTGATTTCATTATCTTGATCTTGCTTAATTGGCAGTGGAAAGCTCTGCTCTGTCAGCAGCTGCCTTCTCTGCTTGGGTAGGATTCTTACACACCTTGGGAGCTCTTGGGATGAGTTATTTTGTGGGAAATTGCTACAGAAATTGTGAAAATTCTCCAGTTGTGAAACTGAACCTTCTGGGCCACGAGGGTATTTTACAATCAGCGTCCTGATGGCCAAAGCCCCAAGGAAAGGGAGTTGTGAAAAGGGATTAAAGGAGTGTGGAGTGAAGAGTGAATTCCAGACACTCTGCCCTGAGAATCCCACAGCTCCTGGAGTTGTTTGTTTGTAGTGGAGAGGGAGGGTTTGTGGGGAGCCCCCAGCACCCCCCATCTGTGCCACAGCTCCCGGGGCAGGAGGGGCTGTCTAAGGAGCTTGCAGGGCTAAAATCTAAAATCTGCCTGATTGCCTGGGTGCCTTTTGCTCCTGCTGTGCGAGAGGAGGCTCCTGAGCAGCAGGAGGGATGCAGGGCCCCAGTTTGGTGACTGGGCTCTGTCCTGCCCAGGGGTTTATGGATTCCCTCGCTGCCCTGGGGAGAGCTCCCACCTCTGCGACTGGATCCGCAAAACCCTGGACCTGGGGGCCTACAGCAAGGCAGTGCAGGAGCAGTGAGTACAGCTTAAGTAAACTGATGGGGTTTGGGAGGATACAACAAGGAAGGAGAGTAAGAAAGGTTCTGGGGAAAGGGGTAGGGACAGGAGGGGTTAAACACTGGGGAGGGGGTTTGAAACTTGGCAGGGAAGTGGGTAGGTAACAAACAGAGAAACTGACACTTAACTAAACTGGATAACAATAAAAGACAAGTCTGTGCCACTCTAAGGGCAGGGGGATGAAGATACAGAGGGATTACAAAACTACAAATTAAACAGTGAACATGCCAAATAAAAAAACACACTACAACACCCCAGGCCAGGCTCAGGAGCAGCTCTGCCTTTCCAGGCTGAGCTTTGCTTTGTCCCCTCTGCAGCTTGGTGCAAGCAGAGTATTGGCATGACCCGCTGAAGGAGGAGGAGTACAGGAAAAACAGCATTTTCCTGGCTGACATCAACCAGGAGAGGGTAAGGACACTCTGCCCTGTGAGCAGCAGCCTGGGAAGGCTCAAGCTGAGGAGTTTCCCCTCTCTCTGGGCTCTCCAGTGGCTTGGATGTGTTTTCCTGCTTCCATCCAGGGCATCAACGAGACCTACAAGAAAAACCTGATGGCTCTGAGGAAGTTTGTGATGGTGAAATTCCTCAATGATACCATGGTGGACCCTCCAATCTCAGAGGTGAGGAAGGCAGGGCAGCTCTTGGGGCTTCCTTGTCTGTGGTTTGTCATTTGGTGGCAGAGGGCACAAACACAGGCCTGACAGTGCCCTGGAAGCCCCCTTGGCTCCTGGCATTCCTTCAGCAGCTGCTCCTTCATTTTTTATCTGTTTTTATGCAGTGGTTTGGCTTCTACAAAAGTGGCCAAGCCAAGGAGACCATCCCACTGCAGGAGACCTCGCTGTACAAAGAGGTGAGTTCTGGGGGCTTTGCTGTGTCCCCTTTCCTGTCCCTGGGGTCCCACAGTCCTGCTCTTGTCCCTCCTGGGGCATTGCCTCCCCTGCCAGGAGCTGCTGCTTTGGGGGGACACTTCCCTGCAGCCATTCCTGGCACTGGTGGCACCCAGGCAGTGACACTGGAGGTTCCTGCCTGGCCCAGGGTCCCCCTCAGTGCCTCATGAGCTCTGCTCCTGTTCCAAGCTTTGCTCCAGGAGCCCCCTGGAATCCCTTTTCCCCCTCCATGAGGAGGAGAGCAGAGTTGGAATCTCCCCCTTCTCCCCACAGGATCGCCTGGGGCTGCAGCAGATGGACAAAGCAGGGAAGTTGGTGTTCCTGGGGGTGCAGGGGGATCACCTGCACTTCTCAGAAGAGTGGTTTGACAGCACCATCCTCCCCTTCCTGCAGTGAAGGTCCCTGGGCAGGGTTTTTCACTGCAGCTCACACCAGCCACTGTGCACAGCACTCCGTGCATCCAGGCCTGCAGGGACCTGGGGAGGGGAACAAGAGGGGCCTTGGCTCAGGGGGCTTTGCCAGGCTGGAATTGCACTCCCAGCTGGGCTGAGCTTTACCCTGACTCTGACACAGGGCCTGGTGAATCCACCCCAGCTCTCAGAGCTGCTCTCCACCCCCTGTTCCTGCAGGGCACCCTGGCAGTATTAACCCAGCTCACTAGTGCAGGGATCAGCACTGGCTGTAGGCAGGGCAATCATGTCACAGCCCATGCTTCAGCAGGGGGGAAAAGGCCAAATTTAGGGGTTTGTGGGGAAAAAAAAATTAGAGGGTTTAGAATTCAGCAGTATTAACAGCTTGAACAGTTTTCAACTAATGGCTTGGTTTATGTTCTTTTGTACAACTGAAATCAATAAAGAACTTGCCATCTAATCAACGAAATAAAAGCTTGGACAGCTGCTGACTGTTTGGAGGGGAGCTGAAGAAATTCTGGGAATATTCCAAGGAATCAAGGCAGGGTCAGGCAGAGAGGGGGAATGTGTCCTGCCTGAGCTCCCCTGTGCCCCCAAAAATGAGACAAGAGCCACAGTAATGAGCAAGTTGGCATTAACTTTATTCTATCTTTCGTATAATCTTAAGTACATAAGAAAGGTTTTTTCACAAGCCTCAGGAGAAGACAAGTACAAGTCACAGGACAGTTTCAAAATAAAAAAAAAATTTGCATAATTTTTCCTTTTTTTTTTTTGTTTTTTGTAAGTTTTGTACTAGAGAAAAAGAACATTGACACTTTACAGAAGAAATGCATTTCAGATATGCTTATGCCACCCGAGGCGTTGGAAAAATGAAGGTCAAAGCACGTGCAGCTCCCTTTGTGGGTCAGTACAGTACTGTGTGATCCATCACTCTGCTCCAGGGCCCTGGAACAGAGGCTACAAACTTCCACCAAAATAAAGAGCCAAGCAACAGGAGGGGGAAAAGGGGGAGGATTCAGAGGAGGCTGATTGCAGATGAGGAAGAGAGTGATGAACCGACTTGATCCAACTCTGGTATTTACAGCTCTGCACTGCTGACCTGGAATGGAGGAGCTCCTTCCTCTGGGGAAGGGCACAGCTTGAGAAAAAAACCATCCTGGGAGCCTGAACCTGAGCTCAGCTGCTCCAGGAAGGAAGCCCTGGGGCAAAGGTTGCCTTGTGAAGGTGGAGGGCTCGTGGAATGAGAGGTGCTCAGCTCCAAGCTACCAGCCAGGCTGCTGGGTGGCCGTGGTGGCACCACTGCAGCCTTCCTGTGGCACTGGGGCATGAAAGCCTCCTGTCATGGCACAATCAGGAATGCACTGAGCTAGTGGGAATGATGGAAGAGAAATCAGGGTGGAATTGGCCCAGGTCCTCAGCCTTTGGTCCGACAAAACCGTTCCCATGTCCTGTGGTGCCAGCAGCTGCTCCAGAGAGCTGGAGTGAGCAGCCTGCAGGAGCTTCCCAGGACAGCTGGCTGCTGTGGCCTCTGACAGACACTGTCACTTGTTAAAAAAGGGGACAACACTCCTCTCACATGGAACAGTTTTGCTTAAAGGCAATACAAAAACAACACTCTGGAAACCAACTGCCAGGACTGGCTGTGAAGTTCACCGAGACTCTGAGCGATTGGTGCAGTTAGATGGGACAAGGGGAGAGAAAAAGAACCTTCCTGCTGAGAGAGGTGACAACCACCACCTACCCCAAGCCCCGGGCAGAGGAACCTCAGTGATGGCAGGCAGCTGTGTCTCTCGGGTAGAAGAGAAGCAGTTTGAGAGCAGAAAGGTACAAGAAATCTAAGAGAATCATCTGAAAGCAGATTTGTCCCACAGCAGGGCCAGGGGAGGGTGAGAGCCTTGGAGCTTTTCGGCTTAGCCAGCAATTTCTGTCACAGTGGTAACCAACTTCTGACCGTTCCACACTGTCTTGAACTGTTCTGGGACAGGGAATTCAGTCTGGAGGGTAAAAACAGAAAGCTGTTGTCAAAAATCAGTTTATGGCTGAGATTAGTAACCACTCCCACTGCTTCAGGCATTTGTTTTCTCAGCTTTGTGCTGTTACCTCCTGTACCATCACTGGTGTCTGTACTGCCCCCAGGAGATCCTGAGGAAGAAGCAGCTTTCACCAACCAGCAATAATCTTATTTACAGATGTTTTTTGCTATTTTTACAAATCAGATCATCATTCACAACCTCCAAACTCCACAAACCCCACTGTAACACTCCCTGCAGGGCTTTAACAAGACACAACTCCTGCATCCCCCAGCCCCAGCAGGGCTGCAGGAGGATTCCAAAGCAGCATTTACAAAGTTTGCCACTTTCCCGAGGACTGCACTTACAAAGTCCCCCCCCTCGGTGGGGATGAGCACGTTCATCTCCGAGGACTTGGCACTGACGATCTCGCAGTCGAGGGAGCTCTTGCTCAGGTACACATGGCACCCATCTGTCTTGTTGATGGAAATCGTTGGCACTTTACCCATGACCTGGCAGGGCCAGAGCAGAATTAGCCTAAACTGGACAGCCACAGCACTTTTTGGGGTGTTTTCTTTCAAGGCAAGAGGTTTGAGTCCAAACCCTCCCCGTGATGATCGCACAGGATTCAAATATTCCCACCTTTAGCAGAAATCCAAAGTTTTTGTTTGTAATTTTCCCCAGTTTCTTCTTCTGATCTCTTTAGAACAAAACTTGAGCCAGCATTGGGCAAACTGACCATCCCAAATCAGATGCCCAAACTGAACTGGAATAAATCCTGCTGCTGGCCTCCTGCTTTGGCAGCCAAATGTGCTTCCTACCTCACAGAGCCTCAGCTCTTATCCAAACCCTGAAACAGCTCAGAGACACAAATTCCAGCCCTTTCCCAAGGGACAGATGGTGTTTCATGGGTATTCTCCACAGCTGCACACTCCTGGTCTGGAAATACAACTGCTCCAGAGCCAGGAGAGAGCACAGGGCACTCACCTGAACTTTAACATCCCTGCTGTTGATGATCTCCACAATGCCCACCACGTCATCAAACACCAGACCCAGCTTCTTGCAGTTGTCTGCAAAGAAAAGCAGATCAGGGCACAGAGGTTTTGGAGGCTCCAGCTCCTGCACACACACACCAGCAGGCAGGAGCAGCTCTCAGGGCTCTCCCCACTCACCCAGGGTGATGGAGTTGATCTTGCCTTTGATTTGGAGTGTACTGTTTGTGCACTTGAAAACATATGCTACCTGCTTCAGTTCTGTGTCACTGATGACCAGGTTAGTGGCATTCTCCTGGTTTTCCTGAAAAGGCAGGGGAAACACACTTCATTTTCTGCATGCAGAGCAATTAATCCATGAAAATCCCTTTAAAAACAAGCAGGTGCCTTCAGGCTGGTGCCTCTTAGAAGAAAGTTCTCCAGAAGAGCCCCTTTTACTTCTCCAAAGCTCCCATCCCTCCAACCCACTCCTGCCAGCACCAGGCACTCACCACTCTCCACTTTTTGCCTTCTAATTCTAGCAATGGAGGTGCCTTTGGGGAGGGGTTTGCATTACAGGCAGGTTTGGGAGCAGTGAAAGGTTTGGGGCCGCTTCTCACGGGGCCCCCCTGGTTCTTCAGGGCTGGATTCTTGTGGGTTTTCATGTCATCTGAGACGTGCCTTAGGCCTGCAAGAGAAGGCAAAGCTGAGAGCCAGGAATGCAGCTCCCCAAACAGCAGGCATCAGAGGTTCCAGCAGCCAAGATAACGCTTGTCAAAACACAAATAAACTCCTGAGGCTGGGGCTAAGTTGAGCCCAAGTGTGAGTGACAGGAAGGGAAGGAGGAAGCAGGAAATGCTGCTGCAATATTGACAAGAACACAACGTAAACCACAGAACCAGAGCTGGGTGCCAGCTCTTCCACTCTGCAGCTGGAAAAAGCCCCAAGCCCAACAGCTCCTGAACTGATGTGCTCACCAGGGAACACAAAAAAGGGAAAAATCTGTGCAAACATCAGCTGCCAAATGGCACTTTTTGCACCAGAGAGATGCAGGCAACCAAAGGGCTCAGCCTCAGGTATTTACAGCTGGAAGCTCATGCCTTGCTCCACCTGCCAGATGAGGGTGACAATCCTCAGCTCAATAACGTTCCCAGCTCTCTTACCACCCTCCCTAGACAATCCATGAATTACTGACCAACTCTCAACCCTCCAGCTATGGTTCATCAACCTAGTCACAAAACAACTAATAATACCCTTAGACAAAAAAGGACACAAATGAGACCTAATTTTAACATCCCTCATAATCTTCCTCCTTAACCTTCATTAACCTTTTAGGGCGGCTACCCTACACATTTGTCCCTGGGAAAGCGCCAGCCCCAGACTGGGACCAGGTGGGGTTTTATGTCCTTTTTTAAGCAGGTGCATTGAGGGGCAGCAGGAAAACAAGGAGCAGGAGCAGCAGGAGCAGCAGCAGAGCAGTCCCTCCCTCCCTGAGCCCTGACATACCCGAGGTGATCCCTTCTCCCCGGTTGATCTGCGCGAAGAGCGCCGAGCGCGAGGCCGAGTCGTCTGTGCTGGAGCTCACGGGGGCAGGAGGAGGGGGAGGCCCTGGAGGTGGGGGTGCCAGCCCAGCCGGGGGGGCAGGTGCTGCTTTAGCCCCTGCTGTGGCCACAGGACCCTGGAAGAGCAGGGAAGAGGAAAGGAGCTGGCACCGGCTCCGCTCCTGCCCCGCTGACGCCCCCGGGCTCCCTGCTTGGAGCAGCACTCACAGTTTTACTCCAGGTCAGCCCTGTGGTGTGGTACTCCTTGATGTAGGCCTGCAGCTCTGTCCAGATGCTCAGGTAGGCTTTCACCCAGTCCACTTGTTTTTTATCTCTGAGAACACAAAGAGGAGGAATTAAAGGCTGAGGAAAGCAGCTGTGGGCAGATGCTGGAGCAGCCCTGTCACAGACATCTTCTATGAAAAATCCTTAGGATTTGTCCTCCTGAGAAGCTGAGAGGCCTCAGGAACAAAATGCAAACAATGGTTATCTGCTGCTGTGGAATGCAACAGGTGCATCTGGGATTGGTCTCATGTGGATGTTTCTAATTAATGGCCAATCACAGCCCAGCTGGCTCGGACTGTCCGAGACACAAGCTTTTGTTATCATTCCTTCTTTTTCTATTCTTAGCCAGCCTTCTGATGAAATCCTTTCTTCTATTCTTTTAGTATAGTTTTAATATTATATATATCATAAAATAATAAATCAAGCCTTCTGAAACATGGAGTCAGATCCTCATCTCTTCCCTCATCCTCAGACCCCAGTGAACACGGTCACACAGCCCCAGCTGGCCAAGCTCAACACCAGCCCCAGGAGAAAAGGTGAACTTACACATCCTTGTACTCCTTGAGGATCCTGTTGGTGTAAAACATGGCAGCATCAGTCATCTCCTTCACGTAAGGACCAGGCTTTGGAGCCTAGAGCAGAGAGAACACGTTGGCACTGAGCAGCTCAGCAGGCTCTCCCCAGCAGCCCGAGGAAAAGCCCTTCCCATGGAGTCCTCACCATGGCCACCCAGCCCAGGGCTGGGATGCTCTCACTGACTGCTGACAAGTGGTTGAAGAGTTTGCTGCCACGGTTCTTCTCCCTGAAGTTCTGCACAGCCTGGATCTGCTCCGAGATGGGCTTGAGGAGGTCTGAGAAGGCGTTCTGCAAACGACAATGAAAGAGATCAATTAGCACTGCTCTGGAATGGCTGCACAGCTGAGCTGATGGGGACTCAGAACAAGATTCCAACTGGCAGCAGTGACTGCTGCAGCTCCTGTCCAGGCCTGGCCCTGTCCAAGCCAGGCTTGGTCCCACAGCCCAGCTCCTCCAGGCTGAAGTCATTGCTCCCATCGGATCGGCGCCGTGGGAGAACGCCAAGAACTGTGACTCATGTTCAATCCAGGAGACACTGACAAAGCTTGTTAGTAACGAGGACAGAAATAGCATTTGCCTTTCCTGGGTTCTTTTGTTCCAACACAGTTTGTTAGATTTTTCCTCTCCTCCATGAACCCTTGGAGAAAGGGGTGCTGGGCAGGTTTGGCACCTACAGCCTGCCCCACAACCAGAGTCCCAGCAAGTTCTAAGGTCACCCCCACCAAGCCAGATTTGAGGATTCCAGTTATTTCTCGAGCCAATCCTTCAGTATTCGGATGGTAAAAATGTGTTCCTGTGTGCTTTTCCCTTGGAATGCTGACTGGAAGTGCCAGAAGTGCTCTGGGGTCAGAGCACAGCAAAGAGCCAATTCCACATTTCCAGAGATGCCTCTGAGGAAACTTTTCCTTCCTTTAGCACGGGAGAGTCTCCTGCTGGTGGCAGCAGAGAGGGACAAATTTGGGCAAAACTTGCCTTCCAAAACCTCAGCTTCTGCTTTTGCTGCTTTTTCATCTCTGTTTAGATGAAAACTGAGAGGTCCCAAGCACTGCTGGCCAGGCCATGCTTTCAGAAGCTCCAGCCCAGCAGCACATTCCAGTCACAGGATGGGGAAATTCTTCAGCACAAGCACTGAGAGTTCACACATTTTGCATTTTAAACTGGCTGCTCCAGAATTAGACTCCTGCCAGACAACCTGCACAAAGAGCTACCCTAGATTAAGGCTGCTCTTTGTTCATAATCCTTTATTTAAATAACGTGTCCGTGGGATTTGTAAGCAGGTTCTCAGGCTAGAGGCTGCACAGAGCTGCATCCCAGCGAGCCTGGTGGAACATAACAGCCCTCCAACGCTGATTTGGGGGGAAAAATGCAGATCCTATTTTGCAGTGAACAGGAAAGGAGCACAGAAATCCAGCTCCCACAATGTAACAGTAGAAGCCACGACTGAGTGAGATAATAACTGCAAAGAAAAGCAAGGTGGGATCCTGTTGCTCAGGAAAATACAATTCTCAGCAGGGAAAAGCCAATGCATTCAGGATCAGATTCTCAGGCACACATCCTGCTGAGAAGCAGCAGCCCAGGGTAAAGTGTTAAATTACCTGCTAAGGACAAATCAATCCTAAAAGCCCAGCCATTATTCAGAGGCCATTCAGCAGAGACAAGTGTCTGCTCTGCTCCTGGAGGAGTTTGATGCCTGAAAGTCTCTGAGCATCATCACATAATGAAAAGCAGGAGCTCCACAAATCCCAGGGTGGCTCCTGGCTCAGACAAGCTCCTGTCTGCAGCTTCTCAGGGAGCACGGATTGAGCAGAGCTGGTGCCAGGTGAAACCGGAGACAGAGGCTGGGAGCTGACAGCCCCAGGCTGCTCTGACAGCTCCACAACTGCTGTAACAACGGGGAAATGCCACTTCTGCAGCTCCCAGAACCAACACCCAGGGTTCTGCCCAATATTGGGGAGCAACCAGAGCAGTTCATGCCTTCAGAGTGTGGGAAATCCCTGATCAGAAATCCCTGATCAGAAATCCCTGATCGGAAATCCCTGCCCTCAGGTCAAAGTGCTGGGGGAACCTGGGCTGTCATAGCTGGGCTGTGGCCATGATATTTTCTGAAAAATCCTTTCCTTAGGATTTTTCCCTCCTGAGAAGCTGAGAGGCCTCAGGAACAAAATGCAAACAATGGTTATCTGCTGCTGTGGGATGCAACAGGGGCATCTGGGATTGGGCTCATGTGGATATTTCTCATTAATGGCCAATCACATCCCAGCTGGCTCAGACTGTCTGAGACAGAGCCTTTGTTATCATTCTTTCTTATTCTATTCTAAGCCAGCCTTCTGATGAAATCCTTTCTTCTATTCTTTTAGTATAGTTTTAATAGAATATATATGATAAAATAATAAATCAGCCTTCTGAAACATGGAGTCAATATTCTCATCCTCAGAGCCCTGGGAACACCACCACAGCTGGGCCAAAAGAGGAACTGGAGGAAGACTGGGACCACTCACCTCTGCTGGCTGCTGGTGCTGAGATGCCACCACCAGAAGAGCCCTCTCGCTCATCAAGCCTGCATGGACCATCTCAGCCTGAGGACAGACACAAACATGAGGGACATTCCCTCGTGGCACACGAACAAATCACCCCAGCTGTGAGGAACCAACCACACCGAGCCCAAAGCACATTCCTGGAGGAGCCCATCCCCAGAGGAACCTCAGCAGAGCAGCACAGCTCAGGGCTGGGGAGCTTTCAGGCCTCCTAAAGGAGGTCTGGACACAGCCAGGCACTTCAGGATTTCCAGGAGAAGGTTTGATTCACCCTGAGTGTGTAGGTGGCAACCTGGAGCTTATCTGGGCATCTGCTTTGAATTCTCAGGGATTCTAAAAGGTCCTGGGATACAGTGCTAGGGGAATCAGATTCTGACAGCAAATTTGGCCCTTCCAGCCCTAAGGAGAGGCAGCACCTCAGGAGCAGAGGGGGAACAGGAGTCCTTACGTGCTTCTGCACATCCCCACCGACTTCTCTGCTGATCTTGGTGTACTCAGCCACTGGCCCAGCCAGAAGGGCATCGAAAGCCTGCACGTACTGAGCCACTCCTGTGGACAAAACCAGAGCACAGAGATCACCAGGAGCACCCCACAGGCTGCACAGCCCCGGGCTGCACCTCCCACCTGCAGGAGGCTGAGCCCAGGGCTGAGGAATTGCTGCAGCCACAGAGATTTTATCCCCACGGGGCAGCCCCCTCCAGCCTGGCTCCCCCAGAGGGAGCCCTGTGCCAGCTCTGCACTGCCCTGAGAGGTGCCCTGGGCCTCACCTTTGGCAGAGGCATCTCCACACATGCCAGGGCCTTGGCACACGTTCTCCAGGCGCTCCACAGCCTTCTCCAGCCGCTCCACCAGCCTCTCCATGTCTGCTGCTGTCCACAACCTGCACGCACAGGACACAATTACTCCATCCCCAGGTGCCACAGAGGGTTTATGGCTGGCTGCTACAAGCTCTACCAGTTCCAGGAGAATGATTCCAGCCCAGCTCTGCACCCTGAGGATGGCCAGCAGTGCACCCTGACATCAGCAGAGACAGCTGGGTTACACAAGAGCCTCTTGCTGTTGCCACACTCGCTCCTTAATAGTTTCTATTCCATTTTAAGGACTCCTTACATGTGTAAGGACACGAAACTTCCACCTTCTAACCTCATAGTGACACCAAGGTCTGCCCAGGCTCCCACTGCAGTCAGCTCCTGGCCAAAGTCCCAGCTGTGAGCGCACAGCCACTGCTCTGCCGGGAGCTCACACACTCCAGGTGAAAACTGCCGGGTTTGAGTCTCCAAATGCATCTGCAAGGACCTCCTGGAGTCCTGAACTGCTCCCAGGAGCATCTGCAAGCTCAGGATCAGAGCCTGAGCCACCCTGGCACACGCCAAGGGGAGCAGCTGCACGAGCTGAGGCGGCAGAGCTGCTTCTGCAACAACAGCCCCTGTTCTTCCTCTGCAGCTCTGCAGAGCCTCCTCTGCAGCCACCACACAGGAAAGAGGCCCAGGCACGCAAGCCATTTGCTGCATGTCATCTGGAAAAAGTCTTAAAAGTCACATAAACTTTCCATTAATTACTGCTTTGCACCAAGCAACAAGACAGGTCACGCTCCCTGCACAGTAATGCCCAGGGAATGCAGGGAGGGCGCAGCAAAGTCACTGGAGCATTTTTATCTTATCAGCACTCATCAAAAAGATTTTACAGCATGAATCACCACGGTGGCCTGGACACAGCTTCCTTCTGAAGGGGTTGCTGCAGCCTGCAGAAGCTCAAAGCCCTGTCTGGAGGAGGGGATCCTTCCCAAAACATCCCTAGAGTGCTCCGGGAGGAAGGCAGGGTTTACTCAGCTGAGCTGACTCTGGATCCCCTCTGAGAGGAAACCTCGAGTTCTCACTCCGAGTTTTGCTTTTGTTCACAAGCCCTCTCAGCCCTGCTGCTTCAAAGTGCACGTTTTCACCTCATTTCCAGAGGATGTGGGGCAGATCCAGCGTTTGTCACGAGCCCAGCACTGATGTCACAAGACAAACAAGGCCTTTTTCCACCCCTCTGCTGCCTGCTTGCAGGAGAGGAGGAAGAGAAGCAGCTTCCTCCTCTGGCCACGCTGAACCAGGGGACACACTGTGCACAAAACCCCACTGGACGGCTTCCAGATACACGCCAAAAAAAGAGCCCAGAGAAGCTGAAACTCTGCAGCATCAGAGCAACGAACAGCTCTGCATCTTTAATTGTGAGCTCTGCATCATTAATTGTGAGCCCTGCATCATCAATTCCAGCCCTGCTTCTTTAATTGGGAGCCCTGCATCTTTAATTCCAGCCCTGCATCATTAACTGTGAGCCCTGCATCATTAACTGTGAGCCCTGCATCATTAACTGTGAGCCCTGCATCTTTAACTGGGAGCCCTGCATCTCTAACTGGGAGCCCTGCATCTCTAACTGGGAGCCCTGCATCTCTAACTGGGAGCCCTGCATCTCTAACTGGGAGCCCTGCATCTCTAACTGGGAGCCCTGCATCTCTAACTGGGAGCCCTGCATCTCTAATTGGGAGCCCTGCATCTTCAGTTGTGAGCTCTGCATCATTAATTGGGAGCCCTGCATCATCAATTCCAGCCCTGCTTCTTTAATTGGGAGCCCTGCATCTTTACTTCCAGCCCTGCATCTTTAACTGGGAGCCCTGCATCTCTAATTCCAGCCCTGCATCTTCAATTGGGAGCCCTGCATTTAAGTGTTGCAGCAGATGGAACTGAAGCCCAGAGAACAGATTCTGGTTGTGCTTGCAGGACCCACGAGCAAATCAGTTTGGAGAGATCACTGCGATGACATTTCCAGTGTTACTCTGGTCATGGATCCTGCAAGCACAACACTTCAATCACATCATGGCCTTTTACATGGCCTGGTCATCCAGAGAGCTGCTCTGGAGGAGAAATCTGTTCAAGCTCTGCCCCATGGTCTTGTTTGAGACCCCAGTGTCACCTCTGCTTGGCATTATCAGGAGAGCTCCCAGTTAATCTTGGCTTTGCCTTTGTGACAGCAAAACTGGGTAAATTTAACACTTAACAAAGCACCCGACTTCACTGGCAACCAAATTATTATTGTTTCTTACAGGTTTTTGGGGGCTGCACACAGCTGTGGTCTCCTGAGCAGAACAATCTGAAAATCCTGTTCTCACCACACAGCAGTGCAGGCTGTGCTCGAAATCAGCTCTCTTAAAAATCAGCCTGACTCAAACTCAAATCAAACTGACTCAAACAAAGCTCTGCAGCACTGATCCCTGGGCAAGGCTCTAATCTGATCAGCCCCACTGCCCAAACTGCAGCTCTGATCAGGATTACCGGGCAGAAAATCCAGATGGAAAACTGCTCCCTACCCCAGCAGTGGCAAACTGCAGCTCAGATCAGGAATACTGGGCAGAAAATCCAGATGGAAAACTGGAAAACTGCTTCCTACCCCTGGCAGCAAAGGAAGCTGCTGAAGGAGCACATCCCTCAGCTCTGGGTGGGATTAACATCCCAAAATCACCGAGTTCCTTGGGACTCCCATCCTCCCTCTCCCTGCATTTGACAAGTCCAGCCTTGTTTTTCCTGACCCACAGACTCCCAGTGCCCCACAGCAGCTCGGCAAACCTGCTGCTGTCAGGCAGATGGTGAACTCATTTTAATTTCCTTTTAATGGGTGGCATTAGGGCAACTTAAAAGATAAGTCAGTCGGTAAATTGGCAGCTAAATGAGAGCTAAGTGCAGGCAACCCAAAGTCCTGGATGCCAGTCCCTCCTCTTGACTCACCCTCCCCGTGTGCTCTTTGCCCTGTGGATGAAGCTGTTTCTGCTGCCTGGATACCCACACGGAGGGAAATAAAAAGATTGGGCTGGAACTAAATCAGAGATTAACATTCAGCAAGGAAAATAAAAACAAGCACACAGCGGACCTGCCCCGACTGCACCTAGACAGTGTTTTGTCTACGGGCCTGTAAATGGAAAATAATTTGACAGAAAGTGACCAAACAACTTTACAGGTCTCAGTGCAAATTATCAGATTTTGTTTCCCTTCTCTGAAGAGGAAGATGAGAACACAGACCATCCTGAATTTTTTTGTTGTTTTTGTTGGTTCTACAGACCATCCAGGAGTAATTTTTTTTGTTCTACAAATCATCCCAGAGTCGTTTTTGCTGTGCACATCACCCAGTGCTCCAGAGGGATGAGGGAGACTTTCCCAGCTCCCTGTGCAGGGCTGGAGATGCAGCTCTCCCTTCCAGGACAACACCACAGGATTTAAATCTCGTTCCAATTCAATTGAACTTTGATTAGCAGTGGAGCAGAAGCAGCAAACACAGTTTCACCCAGGGCCACAGGGGCCATTCCTTTTCACAGCACATTTGTTCATCCATCAGCTGCCCTTTATTCCCATCTCAGCCTGGGACAACGCTGTGCCACAAACAGGCTGAGCAGAGCAATAAAATGAAAGGATTTTATTGGTAAAAACATCATTTATCCCAAACCCTGCACATCCCAGCAAGAGGAGCTTCCTGCTTGGGGAAGGAGCTGGTCTGTCCCAGCCTCAGAACGAGCACATTCTCAGAAAACCACCAAAAAAAATGAAATTATTTCCTTGCCTGAGACAGCACACGAACCTGAGCCCTTCCTTAGACGTTCTGGAAGACACAAATGTTGGTTTTACAGCCAAAGCAAGTCAAACCTACGCCTGTGCTCACACCGAGCCCGACGCACTGCTGTCAGCACCACCACATTTGCATCAGCTACTTCCTGTTTCTACAGGCAAAAGAAATAAAGATGGGACAACTAAATTAGGAACATACCACAGTTTATTTCTGAGCTGACAGTGGAATATCTCAGGGGATCAGCTACCAGATGATTTCCAACGTTTCTATCTGCCAAAAGCCTGAAGAATTTTTTATTTTTTTTTTAAACAGTTCAGCTCCTCGAGGCAGGAATGGTTTGAAGGAAGGCAGGAGTCAAAAGCCTGAATTTAGCCAGTGGTCAGGAGCAGCCATGAACACAAGACAGCTATTGCTGGTCCCAGCAGCTGCCAGGACAGAGATCTCAGCTGTTTAGAGTCCAACAATACTTGCTGACACTGCGCCAGAACCCGTGCTGGCTGCTCCTGCTATTTCAGATCCACTTTATTTAGAAAACCAAGAGGGCTTTAAAAAAAAAATAAAAATCCATCTGGCCCCTGTTCCAGCTTTCCCACACAACAAACCCTCCTGAAGCCATTCAAAATGTCATTTGGTGTTTTACTCACAGGTTCAGAGGGGGTTAAAGCTCGGCACTGGAGCAAAGGCTCCTTTTTCAGCACGATCATCTGAATTAGGAGGTTTGTGCCTGCCAGCCTCAGCTGCCACCCTCCTCTCACTTCCTCTCCCTGCCAGGGTGATGAATCCAGCAGGGAGGAAAGCAAGGATGTGGGCTCTGAGCAGGGCTGGATGCAGCAGGGAGCTCAGGAGCAGCAATTCCGAGCCTGGGAGCAGCTCAGGACCCCTCCTGTGCCTGCCCCAGCACGGGCTGAGCCCTCTGCATGGATAATTCGGGTATTTTTGGCTTTCAGAGAGCTCAGCAAGATCGCAGGAACACGGGGCTGGCCCCAGAACAGAACGGGCACACACAGCAGTGTCCCGACGCCTCGGATCCCCGGGGGGATCGCAGAGCCCCGGGATGTGCCGAACAACCCTGGGATTATTCTGATTTTCCCTTTGGCCGGCACGGAACGCTTTGGAATCACACACTGATCCCGTCCCGGGCACAACGAGGAGGAACCGGCAGCGGGCTGGGGACGGGAAGCACGCCGGGGATGGAGAGGGAGCCCGGGCTGCGGGAGAACAAAAACCCCGCTGCGGGCTACGGGGAGAAACCGGAGCGGCTGCGCCCCGGGAACCGAGAGAGCCCCGCGGGGCTGTTTGCAGCGTTCTGTGCCAAATCAACCCCAAAGCGCGGCCTTTGGGGGATCCACCCCCGTCAACCGTGCCGGGGCTTCTCCCGGTGCCCGGTCCTGGTCCCGGTGCCCGGTCCTGATCCCGGTGCCCGGTCCTGGTCCCGGTGCCCGCTCACTCTCGCCGGTACCGCCCCCGGATCTGGCCGTGCCCGGTGCCGATCCGCGCTCAGACCCGGCCGTGCCGGGTGCCAATACCGTTCACTCCCGCCCCCAGATCCCCGGTCTCGGCCGTGCCCGGTGCCGCTACCATTCCTCCCACCCACGGACCCTGGAATCCTCAGCCCGGGCCGTGCCCGGTGCCGGTGCCAGCACCGTTCACTCCCACCCTCAGACGCCCAGCCGGGCCGTGCCCGGTGCCGCTCGCTCGCTCCCACCCCCGGATCCCCGGCCGGGCCGTACCCGGTGCCCGGTGCCCAGTGCCGCTCGCTCGCTCCCACCCCCGGATCCCCGGCCGGGCCGTGCCCGGTGCCGCTCGCTCGCTCCCACCCCGGATCCCCGGCCGGGCCGTGCCCGGTGCCCAGCGCCGCTCGCTCGCTCCCACGCCCGGATCCCCGGCCGGGCCGTGCCCGGTGCTCACCCCCGGCCGCTCCCGCTCCGCCGCTCCCGGCGCCGCCCAGCCCCGCCGCGCCCGCCGCTTCCGGCCCCCGCCCCGCGCGCCGGATGTGCGCACGGCGCGGCGCGGCGGGGAGGGGCGGGGCTTGGGGAAAGCCGCCGCGCGATTGGCGGGCGGGGCGGGAGGCGTGGTCAGAACCGCCGGAGGGTGTGGCGGAGGGGGCGGAGCTTCGTGGCGGATTCTGCCCTGCGATTGGTGGGTTGGATGGAAGGCGTGGTCTGCGCGTGCGATGGGCGTGGCGGTCTCATTTGTGGGCGGTGCCAATGGGCCGGGTGGGATCCGGGACCCCCGGGGGCGTTCGGGACCCTCGGAGGGGCTGGGGGGGCTCCGGGACCCCCAAGGGGTCACACCGAGGGCTCCGGGACCAGCTCGGGGTCCCACAGAGGGGCTGCGCTGGTCTGAGAGCCCCAGCAGGGCCAGCGGGACCCCCCCGGGTGGGCTGCTGGGGTACGGGGGAGTCCGCAGGAGGCTTTGGGACCCCCCGAAAGGGGTGAGGGGGCTTTGGGAGAGGAACGGGACACGGCCCCGGGAAGGGACGGGACACTGTCCGGTAATGGCTGGGACACGTTGCCAGGCTGGCAGGAGGAGGAGGAGGAGGAGGAGGAGAAGCCGCCGCTTCCTGCCCGGCTGCGCTACCAAAGATGGTCACGGCTCGGGGCTGGGGCTCGGAGCCGGCGGCGGAGCTCTGCTGACACCCAGCGGGGCTCTGCGACACCGGCGGGGCTCTGCTGTCCTGCGGGAACCTGCGCTTGCCTCAGCTTGAGGTGCTCGGAACCAGCCCCGGGCGATTCCTGCAGCTCCAGGATCCCTCCAGCCCAGGGAAATCCATCCTCACCCCTGGGGTGTTCCATAAACCCTGCTGCCAGATAAACCCCAGGCTTTTCGCCCCTCTCCCTGCAGATAAAGAGGGGGTTTATTCCTTTATTCCTCGCCCTCTGCAAGCAGAGACTCTTCACACTTCCACTTTTCCCCTGCAGGGTAAACAGACTCAGCTGTCGCCTCTGGAATTGTCCCTGCAGTCATTCCTCCTGCCCCTTTTGCTCTCTGGTTTTCTCGGCTCGTTCCCCCTGCCCCGTCTCCATCACCATCAGACGCGGTGCTAAATAGAAAATAGGAAACAACTTGTGGTTTTCAGCATCCTAAAAGTCGCTGCGGGGGAGAAGCAGCCAGGTGCTGCCTCGGCAGAGCAGGGGGAACCCGGAGTGGCAGCACCCATGGGGAGAGGAGGGAGAAATCCCAGAGAACGGGGAGAGGAACAAAAAATAACCTGAGAATGGGGAGGAGGAGAGCGGGGCTGGCCCTGCCCAGCTCATCCTCCGCGGTTCCTGGAGGAATAAAAAGTTATATAAGGATAAAAAAGTTCCTGGAACGACTGGGGCACGGAGGAGGGCTGTGTGTCAGTGACCTGCTCCATCCCTGCCCCTGCCCGGTGCTCATCCCCCTTTTCTCCAAGCTCCCCGGGAATATTTGCTTCACGTTTCAGCCCTGTTTTGTCTACAACGTCTCTGTGTCTCTCAGACAGCAGCCTCTGGGTTTTTGCAGCCACAGGAGAGCACAAAGCCAAAGGGGTGAGGAGGGCACTGCAGCCCAGCTTCATTCCTGGGAAAATGGATTTATTTATTTTTATTTTTTTTTTTCAGCAGGAAATCACGTCGCTGCCCCATCGTTTCTGCCCGTGTGCAGCAGCCCTGGGGCTGCTAACCAACTTGGGAACAGAGGCTTTTGCAAAACATTAACCAAAGCCC
This sequence comes from Calcarius lapponicus, assembly GCA_039654755.1. Lineage (NCBI taxonomy): Eukaryota > Metazoa > Chordata > Aves > Passeriformes > Fringillidae > Calcarius > Calcarius lapponicus. Next base: position 17,803,009 of record JBBFKN010000011.1, read on the forward strand.
ACCAAAGCACGTCAGGCCGTGTTTGCAGATGACGAGAGTGACCTCAGCCCGGCGGCACAGCCAGGGACACCCATCCTGCACAGCCAGGCTGGCTGAACTCTGCTGTCCCCAGCTGGGGACAGAGCCCGGCAGAGCCGAGCTCAGCCCTGCTCCTGCATTCCTGCTGCTCCTCCCCGGGCTGAGCTGATCTCCAGCCTCCCTGGGGACTCCGGGGTGACACCGTGCCTGTGGGAACCTGTGCTTGCTTCAGTTTGAGGTGTTTGGAACCAGCCCCGTGCGATTCCTGCTGCTCCAGGATCCCTCCAGCCCAGGGAAATCCATCCCCACCTCTGGGATGTTCCCCAAACCCTATTGCCAGATAAACCCCTGCCACCCCAGCTCTGCAGGGAGGTGCTTCCCAGCACCTGGATGCATTTTCTCCAGGCCCAAGGTGCGTGTGGATTAAGCCAGAGCACAGCTGTAGGTACAGGCAACACCTCACTGTGTGGTTTTTTCCACCCATTTCTTCCCCGTGCTTGCAGTGAAGCCCTCTGTGACCAAACTGGAGCACAATCCCAGCTCCCAGGCTGGAGCTCTGCCCAGGGCTCGAGTGTTATCAGCTCTCACGGTCACTTTCCCCCCCCCCACACATCTCATTTTCTTCAAAGCCTCAAACAGGGCAGGCATGCTTACTGAGGAATATCCCACAGTTCAAGCTCCTCTGGATGGTTTCAGTCTGCAAAAAAAACCCCAGAGACTCCTCCTTGTGAGCTCCACAGAGCCAACAAAACAAGGAGGCAAAGAATAAAGTGTCCCTTATTTCTGTCTTTGAGAAAAAAAACAAAGGCTCTCGGCAATCTTTGCAAGCCTTGGAGCAGCAGCACTGCCCACACCCCTCAGAGGCAGCCAGGTCATGGCCATGGCTGGGATAACTCCTGGCCAGGAGCAGTGCAGGGCCAGAACATTCCCAACAACCCCGAGCTCTGTTGGCTGCAGCCTTCCTCCTCCTCCTCCTCTTGCAGAGGATGCTCCTGACACCCACCTGCCCCACCACGGGGGCTGCAGAGAGAGCTGGAATTGTCCCCCTAGAAACTCCCCAGCCCTGCTGAGCACAAAACCAGCTCCCATCCCTCACCCCCATCCCACCCCTCTGCCTTTTTTTCTGGGAGCATTCCCAGCTGATCCCTCTGGCTATTTTTAACCCCCATCCTCGTTCCTGTCCTTTGTGCCCCAAAGTGGAACAAAGGATGAGCTGCATCCTTCCCCCCAAACCCCCCGCGCTCAGCTCAGCCCTCGGCGTGAGCAATGTGCTCAACAAAAGGCAGCTCTGCCTGTCCCCCTGGGGGAATTCACCCCATCCATGGAGGTGGCTGCTTCCAGCCCCTTTTCTCCACTGGAAGCACTGGGGAGGGCAGGGCTCTCCCCCTTTTCTGCTGTGGGAGCAGGGAATGTGAGAGGGGGGTATAAATATCCAGGGAGATTAGTGCTCCCCAGCACTCTGCCAGTGTTGAGTGTCACCCACAGCCCACATTCCCTTTTCTCTCCGCTCCCCAGCTGCCTCTCCTGTTTCCAGCCCGGAGTTCACCATCCCTGCTGGCAGCACTTTGATTTCATTCCTCCCTCCACCCCCCTCTTGAAAAGGAGGAAATAATGGAGCCTTTGTTGGGTGCAGGCACCGAGCAAGGAGCTGCACGGGGGCAAGGGGCTGAGCACAGCCTCCTGCCTGGATTATGGCATTCCTGCACCAGGGCTCAGGAAAAGTCAATCCTGCACCCCGTGGTGTCTGAAGGGACCCTGGGCTTGCTGACAGCCGTGAAAAATCCCGGCTGAGTGAAAAAAGGAATTCTTCACACCCGCCGCCGACTTCCCCCACTTTTATGTAAATTAATATTAACAGGTCCTCGGGTTTGGGGCTCTGTACAGATATATACAAACAGGAAACAGCTCCATATTTACATCATTAAGTTAATTAGGCTGTGTAAAAAAAGCACAGGACCCACATTAGTGCCCTCTGTAGAGACAGCAGAGGTGAGCTCCCGTCCTGGGCACAGTGTAATGTACACTAACGATCGCCCCCAGGCAGGGCACTGGGCACGGCTGATCCAGGCAAAACCATCCCAGGCCGGGCTTCCCTGCCCTCCAGAGCCCTGCAGGGAGAGTGCTTGTCCCTGGGGAGGCACCACCATGTGTGTAATGTACACTACCAGCGCTCTGTGGGCCCCGTGCAAGGCACAGGAACGGCACAGATCCCGAGTTGGAGGCAGTGGATGCTCCTCCAGCTCCTCCAGGGCCCCGTGCAAGGCTCAGGATGGGCACAGATCCCGAGTTGGAGGCAGTGGATGCTCCTCCAGCACCTCCAGGGCCCCATGCAAGGCACAGATCCGGAGTTGGAGGCAGTGGATGCTCCTCCAGCTCTTCCAGGGCCCCGTGCAAGGCACAGGACAGGCACAGATCCCGAGCTGGAGGCAGTGGATGCTCCCCATGGCTCCTCCAGGGCCACCAGGCTGGGGGGATGAGCCCCTGGGGAGCCCCAGGGCGAGCAGCCAGCCCCAGCCCGGCTCACACGATGCTGGCCAGTTCTGTGTTGTCCGACTCCGAGCTGCTGTTGCTCTCCTCCCTGGGGGGAAAGACTTGGGAATGAGGCGTGGATTAACCCACAGGAGCCAGGGCTGCATCCCAGTCATGTCTGCCTTGGGGAACAGGAGCTTCCAGAGGGATGTCAGCACCTCGCGGGGTGTGCACCCCACACAGGCAGCTGGGGCAGGTTCCTGCTGATCTCCCAGCACTTCACACCACCCCTCTGGGAGCTGGGATTGGGAAAACAAGTCAGCCCTTCCCTCACGCCACCGCCCACGGGGCCTGGAGGATTCCTGGACAAGCCCCAGTGTGTCCCAACCCGTCTGCTCCTGCCCCCACACACACCCCCACGGGCTGTGCTTGCTGCCTGGTGCTCACCTTAAATCCTGCAGGGCTTTCTTGTTCTTGCTCCTCTTCTCCTCGTCGATGGGGTAGAGCTTGAAGAGCAGCAGGCTGAGCAGGATCAGCCCCACGGGCACAGCAGACACCAACATCTTCAGGGTGAGATGCACCTGGTCGGGCTGGGAGCAGCCCCGGGTCTGGTACCCTGCAAAGCTGTGGGCACAAAGGCACCTTCAGACAGAGGAAATGGGGTTTGCAGGGAAACCAGGGAGAGTTTTGGGGTAACAGCTGGGTTTGGAGCCCATCAATCCCCTCCCAGAGGCTGGGAAGTGCCTCCCTCCCTGTCCCCTCCTGAGCCCCCAGGCAGGAACTCACTCCAGGCTGAGCGTGGAGATGCCCAGGGACACCCCAGCAGTGAACTTGGTGAAGAAGACATAGAAGGAGAAGAAGATGGCCTCGTGGCCACGGGAGCTGGGGTGCTGCAGCTTGAAGTCATCGATGACATCAGGCAGCATGGACCTGTGCAGAGACAGGGACAGGGACAGTGACCACCAGGGCTGGCACAACAAAGCCACCTGTCACAGACATCTTTTATGGAAAATCCTTTCCTTAGGATTTTTCCTCCTGAGAAGCTGAGAGGCCTCAGGAACAAAATGCAAGCAATGGTTATCTGCTGCTGTGGGATGCAACAGCTGCATCTGGGATTGGTCTCATGTGGATGTTTCTAATTAATGGCCAATCACAGCCCAGCTGGCTCGGACTGTCTGAGCCACAAACCTTTGTTATCATTCCTTCTTTTTCTATTCTTTGCCAGCCTTCTGATGAAATCCTTTCTTCCATTCTTTTAGTACAGTTTTAATATAATATATATGATAAAATTATAAATCATCCTTATGAAACAAGGAGTCAGATCCTCGTCTCTTCCCTCATCCAAGAACCCCTGTGAACACGGTCACAGCCACCCCCTCTCTGCTGAGAGCATTTCCCTCAGGAGCCCCACCTGGGGCTGCAGTCATGACAGAAAAACCCTTCAGGGTGTTTTTAAGGCTCTGGAAGCCCCTCAGACTCACCAGGGCAGGAGGAAGGCGGCTGCCACGCTGATGCCGGCGGCGACGGCCACCAGGTAGGTGACAAAGAGGTTACTGTCCAGGAGAACCACGAGGATGAGGAAGGGGATGGCAGACTGCAGGGGGGGCAGAGAACAGGTTGGCATCACCAAGACCTGGCCCAGAGCCCCCTGGTTTCCCCCCTCCCACATATCCCAGCCCTCCAGGGAGCCAGAGGTGCAGCATCCCTCCCTGAGCCCCAGGACAGCAGCAGGAGATTGTCACCATGATATTGTATGAAAAATCCCTTTGCCAGGACCTTTTCTCCTGAGAAACTTCAGCTCCTCCATGTTTTGCTACTTGGAAATGCGATTTGGAGAATGGTTCACCCAGCATGTGAATTGTTTTAATGGCCAATCACATCCAGCTGTGTCAGACTCTGAGTCTGTCACAGGTTTTTATTACCATTCTTGTCTAGGCTTCTGATGCCTCCTTTCTCTTTCTTTAGTATAGTTTGAGTATATAATCTCTTTTAATATATTTATTATTATTATATAATAATATCAGAAATATAATAATAATACAATAACATAATAAATATTATAATAATTGTATTTATATAATTGTTTATCTCATTATTTTTAGTATATTATTCAGTATATTATTCAGTATATTATTCAGTATATTATTCAGTATACTGTGGTCTCATAATATAATAAATATTATAATATAATGTTTGTTATTATATATTAATATAATAAATATTAAATAACATAATATAATAAATCAGCCTTCCGAGAGCTCGGAGTCAAATTCTCATCTCTCACTTCATCCTGGGGACCCTCACAACGCCACCACAGGAGGACAGGCACCAAACTGGCATTAGCAGCAGGGGGAACTCTTCTGGGGGAGCTCTGCTGATGCCACATGGTAAAGACCATCCCCACATGCACCCCACGCTGAGGGGACACTCACTGAGATGCCCACGTAGACAGCGCTCTTCTTCCCGAAACGGGTCAGGAACCACTGCCAGAAGGGAATGGTCAGGGTGGCCGAGAGCTGTGGGAACAGAGGGGTCATGGGGTGCCTCTTGGCTGCTGGAAAGGCCCTTCCCAGCTCCTCCCAGCCCAATTCCAGCACCTGGGATTGCCACACGCTGGCACAAAGCCACACGTGGCGTGCGGGGCCACGTCCTCCTCCCCCGGAGCAGAGCCCTGGCACCACACCTGCCCCGAGGGAGGAGGATCTGACTCGATCCTCAGGGCTGAGAGGGGACCTGTGTCACAGACATCTTTTATGGAAAATCTCTTCTTTAGGATTTTTCCTCCTGAGAAGCTGAGAGGCCTCAGGAACAAAATGCAAGCAATGGTTATCTGCTGCTGTGGGATGCAACAGGTGCATCTGGGATTGGTCTCATATGGTTGTTTCTAATTCATGGCCAATCACAGCCCAGCTGGCTCAGACTGTCTGCCTTTTGTTATCATTCTTTCTTTTTCTATTCTTTGCCAGCCTTCTGATGAAATCCTTTCTTCTATTCTTTTAGTATAGTTTTAATATTTAATAATATATATTTAATGCTATATATCATAAAATAATAAATAATAATATATATCTTAAAATAATAAATCAAGCCTTCTGAAACATGAAGTCAGAACCTCATCTCTTCTCTCATCCTAAGACCCCTGTGAACATCCTCACAGAGCTGATCCTGTCACCTGCCTGCACATGGCCAGGAGCCAGGCTCTGCAGCCACCATGGCACCTTGGGCCTTCCCACCCCACGAGGAGAGGCTGGGAAGGGCTTCCAGGAATGAGGAAAGCTGCAAAGAGCTCTCAGGGAGCTGCTCTGCTCCGTGTTCCTGGCAGCAAACACTGAGGCCCTTTTCTCAGAGCAGGGAGGGGAGGGAGGCGAGTGGCAGGATTTGGACAAAAGGCCCCCGAGGCTCCTGGTGTCCCCCATCCGTGGCCTTGCTCACGCAGGAACAAAGGCCCTGCTGTTCCTGCCAGCCCACCCAGCCTCTGCAGGACGTTTGGCAGCTTCTTCTCCCTGCCCTTGTCCCAGGGGATCACTGTCCCTGCCCCTCAGGCCATGCCAGCCCCCAGGGAGCCCCTGATGGGCTGCAGGACAGGGCCGTACCCACCATGATGGCCAGGAGAATGTTCTGGAAGTCGTTGCGGAAGCCCAGCGTGTAGGTGCAGAAGAGGGCAAAGTTTCCCTCCAGCAGCTGTGGGAAAGGCACAGGCAGGGGTCAGAGGGGACAGGTCTGTCCTCACAGAGAGGACAGCCACAGTCACAGCACAGGCAGGGGTCAGAGGGGACAGGTCTGTCCTCACAGAGAGGACAGCCACAGTCACAGAGCACACAGGGGTCATGGGGGACAGGTCTGTCCTCACAGTCAGGACAGTCACAGTCACAGAGCACACAGGGGTCAGGGGGGACACCCAGCACCCTGGGGGACATGTCTGTCCTCACAGTCACACCTCCAGCACAGACAGGGGTCATGGGGGACAGGTCTGTCCTCACAGACAGGACAGTCACAGTCACAGCACAGACAGGGGTCAGAGGGGACAGGTCTGTCCTCACAGACAGGACAGCCACAGTCACAGCACACACAGGGGTCAGGGGGGACACCCAGCCTCCAAGGGGGGACACATCCGTCCTCACACAGCCACACTCCCAGCACAGACAGGGGAAGAAAGCAGCCATTGAGCCATTGACTGAGGGCACGAGGCCACATCCTCTTCCTCCTGCCCGGGGCAGCTCCAGCTCACCCACCATGAGCTCCCAGCCCCTGGGATGGTCCCCACAGCCACCCCCAGTGCTGCTCCCCATCCCCTGCTCACCATGAAGGCCAGCGAGGTGAAGAGGAAGCCGGCGATGAGTTTGATGTAGGGCCCGTGGTTCATCACCAGCTTCAGCCCCTGGAAGAAGGAGACAGGCTCGTCCGACTGCAGCTCACAGGACTCTGGGGAGCAGAGATCAGCCCAGCGTTAGAGCCCCCCCAAAACAGCACCCACAGCACCCCATCCTGCTGCTCAGCACCCTCCAGAACCCCTGCCCACCCCACAGCACCCCAGCCCCTGCCCACCCAGGGGTCCCTCAGCCCCATGGAGCAGCTGATTCCCCCAGGGAGAGGGAAGGACACAAGTTTGGATATCACATCCCCCCGGGATGCCCTGGTTGGCACTGGCAACCTTGGCCAGCCAAAACTGGGTGAGATAAAGGTTATCTAACAGACCCCAGAGGTGCTCTGGCCTCCTGCAGCACCTCCCCAGACCCAGAGCTCAGCTCCACCTGCCCCTCTCCTTGGGGAGAGCCACAAACGAGGCTCCTGGAGAGGCAGGAACAGCAGCATTCCCACAAATCCTGAGCATTCCAACAGCAGCATTCCCACAAATCCTGAGCATCGCAGCCCCTGTCCAGCCTCACCTCTTCTCTCCCTCACGCCCAGCACCAGGATGAGGGCACAGAGGACGTAGAGCCCCCCGATGACCCCCGCAGCGATCATGTAGGCATTTCTCTGTGCACGAGAGGAGCAGCAGTCAGGGCAGGGGCTCAGCCAGGGGGAAGGGGCTCAGCCCTGCCCCGAGGGGAGCACACATCAGGGCACCCCCAGCTTACAGTGTCTGTGAGACCCCCGGTGTCGTGGGTCATGTTCAGCTCCTCCATGGCCACCGAGGAGTTGGTCAGGCCGAAGAAGAAGGGGCTCCCCACGCAGGGAGTGTCCACCTTGCCAACGATCTGGCCCTGGATGGCAGTGCCCAGCACGGTGCCCAGCACCTCCACGGTCATTCCTGCAGGGAGAGGCCAGCAGGGATGAGCACAGCTCCTGTCCACAGCAGAGCATCCCCAGCTGGGATTCACTGCCATTCAAGGGGAGAAATGGACTCTACATCCCCAAGGGGTAAAGGAAAAAGGGGAGGGGGGTGAAAAAGGGAAGGAAGGAGGGGAAAAGAAAAGGGGAGAGGAAAAGAAAAAGAAAGAAAGAAAGAAAGAAAGGGGGAGAGGAAAAGAAAAGAAAGAAAGGGGAGAGGAAAAGAAAAGAAAGAAAGAAAGGGGAGAGGAAAAGAAAAGAAAGAAAGGGGAGAGGAAAAGGAAAGAAAGAAAGAAAGGGGAGAGGAAAAGAAAGAGGAGCTCTCACGGTAGGCAGTGGCCGAGTCCCGCTCGCTCTGCTCCCTGCTGATGAACATGGTGAGTGCTGAGTAAGGCACGTGGAAGCACTGCAATTGCACAAGGAGAATTGGCTCAGGGAGGATGTCACAGCGCCTGGGGCAGGGTGGTTTCTGCCCCTTTGTGCAGCTCAGGGGCTGGCAGGGGCTGGCACCTCCGTGCCAGGTGTGAGCAGAGCCTGACTCACCGTCACGAGGGTCTGGAAGGCACAGTAGAAGACAAGGTACCACATCACTTGTCCTGTGGAGATGTCTGGCACGAACCAGATGAGGAAGTAGGAGATGATGGCGAAAGGGGTGGAGAACATGATCCTTTGAGAGAACAAAGTGTCAGCCTGAGCAGCCCAGCTCTCCCCACACATCCCGTGGGCTTCGGGCAGCTGATCTGGGGGCTCCTGAGCTGCCCCAGGGCTGATCCAAACCAGGTCTCACAGGGTCAGAAGAGCTGACTCAGAGTTCCAGGGAAGAGCTTTCCTTGCACTAACAGAGGAGTCTCCTTCCACAGAAGTGATTGATCTGCTCTTGCCTTGGGCTCCCACCCCCAGTCCCGACCTCTCCCCCAGGCAGCACTGCTGTGTTCAGCAGGATGTAATCACCCCCCCTGATCCTGGCAAGGGCTGGGGAGCAGCTGGGGAACAGCTCAGCCCTGCTCCCCAGCAGCCAAAAACCTCTCACCAGCTTGGCTTTGCTGCCAAGGCCCCCCAGGCCCTGCTCCTGGGGTCAGCCCTGCTCTGCTGGCAGCAGTGGAGCAAACCAGCAGCAGGCTGGCCCCTTCCTCCACCTCTGCCCAGCCTTGCAGAGCTGCAGGAGCAGGGACATGGATGCAAAACACAACAGAGGATCAGAGGGACTGCAAACCAGCAGCAGGCTGGCCCCTTCCTCCACCTCTGCCCAGCCTTGCAGAGCTGCAGGAGCAGGGACATGGATGCAAAACACAACAGAGGATCAGAGGGACTGCAAACCAGCAGCAGGCTGGCCCCTTCCTCCACCTCTGCCCAGCCTTGCAGAGCTGCAGGAGCAGGGACAGCGATGCAAAACACAACAGAGGATCAGAGGGACCGCTCAAGTGCTGGGCCTTGGCAGCAATTCCTGCAGGATCTGCCAGCAAGGGGCATCTGCTCTCTTCACGCCGTGGCTCTCAGAACCCCTGTCCTGCTGCAGGACAGCCAGGGCACAGCTGTGCCCTGCTCCAGCACCCCAGGGACACCACAGGCACCCAGGGCCCCCCATCCCTCAGGGGAGGAGAGGAGAAGGAAGGAGGGAAGCCAGCCAGGTGTTGAGGTTAGACCCACATCTGTTTAGAAGATGGGTTTTGCTGGGGGATTTGTGAGCACCCCGCGCTCCACAAACCCCCGGACAGAGCCTGTGAGGTCCTGGAGCGAGTCCAGCAGACCTGGACACGGGACAGAGCCACTCATGGCCCGAGCTGGCCCTTCCCTGCCAGGGTACAGCGAGATCTTTCCGAGATCTTTCCGTCTGGGCTGACGTACAGGACACAAAGCTTAAAGTGAAAGCCGGGGAGGGAGCGGGGAGAGCGAGAAACAGAAACTCCATGGATGGATGGAGAGCAGCGACAGAGGCTGCACAGGACCCAACACATGCACATTTTTCCGCACCCACGTCACCCCTGCAGGGGAAGGAGGGGGGGAGGAAAGCGCTGAGCAGCTCCAGCCCCTCCTGCTGCCGCTTATCTGCCCTCCCATACACGAAGGAAACGCGGAGCCAAAAATGCTGAATGAAAGCGCCGGGAGAGAGCGGAGCAGCGTCACGCTGGCCATCCCATGAGCGTCAGATGTGCCAATTCCCCCCAGCACCGGGCAGCTGAGCCCCAGCCAGGGCTGACCACAGCTCCTGGCAGGCTGAGGAGTGACTGAGAGTAACCCCTGACCCAGGGCGAGGTGATTAAGGCGCTCGGAGGCGGCTGTGACGTGCCCCGGCGCTCATTGGCCCCGCTGGATGGTGTGTTCCTTTGTGCCGCTCGCACACCCCTTCCCAGCCGGCCCGAGCTGCTGGAAAACGGCTGCAGGAGGTCAAGGCCAGGGGTTTCTCACTCACAGACACCTCAGGGGAAAAGTTCAGCCAGCGGGAAGGCCGCTGTGGTCGCGGAAATGCGGATCCCAGCGCGGAGCTGGGCGCAGGGTGACGTCCACGAGGCTGGGGGGAAAGGAGGAAGCAGACAGCGGATGAGCTGGTGGATGGAAGTGCGCCAAGAAACGCGTTTCAAAGAGAGAGGGCTGAAAGGCAGAGAGGTGGCGGCCCTCAGGGAAGGTGTCCTCTCCCTTCCAAGGAATGGAACAGCCACAAAGCTTTGTGCTGGAGCCAGCTGGGCTTGGCGCCACAGATCAGCCCTGATGCACGGCGGGGTCACCTCGCAGGTGTTGAGGGCTGGGGTCGGGCAGCAGCCTTGAGACCACCCCAGTGCCTGCAGCTCCTGCCTCTGCACGCAGGGAAACTGAGGCAGCCACAGCGGCGACACCAGCCTGGGGCCGGCAGAGCCAGGAAAACCTGGGTTTAAGAGGTTTAAAATCATCTCGACTCCATCCAAATGGGGCTCAGCGGGCAGCCCTTGAGCCATGCACAATAGCAGCGAGCCGTGGGGCCCAGCGCAAGCAGAAAGCGCCGGCTAATTTTAACGAAGCTCGGAGGAATGCGGCCACTTGAGTCCCACCCCCTGCCTGGAGATTAGGGCGAGCGGAGCCGTCCCCGCACGCCCAGCCTGCCCCGCGCTAATCTCCGGACCCCAGACCCCGCTGCAGGCAGGGAGAAGCTATTCCAGGCCACGTGTGTGCAGCCTGCCTTCAACAACTGCCTGCTGCTCCTGCTGCTGCTGCTGCCAGAGCTATTCCAGGAAAAGCCAGGAAGCAGAGGGTATAATTCTGTGGGGGACAGCACTGCGTCCCTGCAGCTCCACTCACTCCCCCCGTGCCCACCCTCGCCGTGCTTCAGCCATCCCACAGGCACACGGGGTTATTTGAGCCACCCTGTCCCCCTGCTCAAGCATTAAAGCTCCACATCCCGTGCAGGAACAGGTGTCCAGGGATGTCCTGAGCCATGTGGGGGCTCACCAAGCCCATCCCTGCTCCCAAGGGCACAGGGAGCACCCTGTGCGGACACCCAGCTCCAGCACAGCTGTTTCCCGGCCCGGGGAGCGCTCTCGTGACTGTCAGCCACCGGCACAGATCTGTCACACACACACCCCCGACCCTCCTCCCCGCGGTGCCACCTGCTCCGGCTGCCACCAACGGCACCGCAGGAACAAAGTCCACCACGTTGGAGTTTGCAGGTGCAGCGACATCGAGGTCAGCCAGGCCCAGCAAGAGCAACAGGCACAAACTCGAGGCCGTCGGTGGCACCTGGGGCTTTTTGGAGCTCTTGGCACCACACCTGGGCGAGCCAGGGCGTCAGCACACCCTGCCCTGCGCTGCCACATGCCAGGAGATACCCGAAGCTGACTGGAAGAGCTGTGACACAGCAGGCAGGGAATGCAGGGTGCTACCAGCAGCTCTTACCAGGGCATCAGGCGGCCGAAGCGCGTCCAGTCCAGGAAGTTTTGCTGATGAAGAACCCCACCATGGGGTCCGTGATGGCATCCCACACTCGCCCCACAAACAGGATGATGGAGGCATAGAAAGCGTCCACCTGCAGGAGGAGGAACTTGTGTCAGGAAATGCAAACCCTCAATGCTCCCAGGGCCCTTCCCGAGCCCCTCAGGACCACCCCAGCCCTACCCACTGCGACCCCACAACCACTTGGGAGCAGTCCCTCGGTCTCTGCCCCTCGTTCACAGGGATTTGAGGCTCCCAGGACCTCCGAGCGCTGCCCCACCACGGAACTCCCACACCTCAGAGCCGAGTCCCCAAACCCAGCACAAGGGAGCCCAGGGCTTCTCCTTCCACTCTTTCCTTCCCTCCGTGTTTCACACCGACCCGGCCCGCTGTAGGACGGGCCCTGTGCCCCCCCAAAACCGCCACCACGACCCCGCTTTGTCCCGCACGGCAACAACAACACCGGGGGAAACCCGCAGCGCCCGGGGCAGCTCCATCCGCGGGGGAAAGCGGCACCGGGAGCTCCGGGACCCGGGGCAGCTCCATCCTGGGGCAAAGCGGCACCGAGAACTCCGGGGCTCGGGGCACTGCCAAGCCCCCGCAGCTCCATCCCCGGGGCGAAGCGGCACCCGCAACCCCGGTGCCAATCCCGCCCTCCAGCCCGGCCGTACCTGCGCCACGTCCAGGAGGTAGATCTGGAGGAAGAAGCCGAGGGCGCAGCCCGTGATCTGGTACGGAGCTCCCCCGACGGCGTAGCACAGCTTGCTGCACACCGACAGCCGCTCCCGGCTCTCCTGCGAACCGCGACGGGCATTAGCGACCCCGGGCGGCGCCCCCCGCCCCGAACCGGCCCCGAACCGGCCCGAACCCCCCCCCCGGCGTGCCCCGGGGCTCACCCTGCGGCGGTGCTGGCGGAGCGCGGGCGGCAGGAGCCCCCCCGGCCCCGGGCCGCTCCGCGCCGCCGCCCCCGGCCATGCCGTGCGCGATGAATGGAGCGAGCCTCCGCCCGCCCGACCGCCCTTGTACCGGGGGGACCCGCCCCGAGATGGGCAGCACCGGCCCGCCCCCACCCGCCGCCGCCGCCTCCTCCTCCTCGTCCGCCTTCTTCTGTCCCAGCCCTTCCCCGCACGCTTCTCTCCCTGCGTCCCGGGGCTTTCGTTGCTTCTCGTCTGTCCCACATCCCTTCGTTCCCCCATTCTCCATCCCTCAGCCCCTCATTCCATCCCTGCCCTTCATCCCTCAGCCCCTCCACTCCATCCCCTGCCCTCCGTTCCCCCATTCTCCATCCCCCAGCCCCCCCATTCCATCCCCTGCCCTCCATCCCTGCCCTTCATCCCTCAGCCCCTCCACTCCATCCCCTGCCCTCCGTTCCCCCATTCTTCATCCCCCAGCCCCCCATTCCATCCCTGCCCTCCATCCCTGCCCTTCATCCCTCAGAATGCCAGAACGGTTTGGGCTGGAAGGGGCCTTACAGCCCATCTCCTGTCACCTCCCCCCCAGCTTGCTTCCAGCCCCATCCTCTCTGGCCTTGAGCACTTCAAGGAATGGAGCATCCATGGCCTCTCTGGGCAGCCTGTGCCAATGCCCCACCGCCCTCATTGTTAAAAACTTCCCTTATATCTCACCTAAATCTCCCCTCTTTCACTTTAAACCATCACCCCATGTCCTGCCACAACAGGCCGTGCTACAAAGGATGCAGGGGACGCTCGGTGTCCCCCTGGCTGGATGGCCACATGGATCTCCATCCCAAATCAGTGACATAAAACACCTCGAAACAAGAGAGGAGTGGGTAAAGTTTCTCTTTTCCTCAGGGAAAATCTCTTGCCCAGGAGCAGAGGGGACTCCTCTCTAGTGGTGGCACTTGACCATGCTCCAGGGACAGACTCCCCACCTGTGTGTGACCCAGCACCATTACTCTGTTCCCTTTGTCCCGGGGGCTCCTCAGCTCCTGGGAATGCTTTTGGGATTCCTGTCCTTGAGCAGAGCTGCCTCCTGGGCAAACAGGGCTTTAGGGGAACAAAGAGAGGCCTTTGAGACAGAGATTGGGCAGAAGGACCACAGATAGGGGAACCCA